>QFDD01000040.1:0-95874 GCA_006871305.1 Vachellia collinsii | reverse complement strand
AAGCGTTGTTAGGGACCTAACACCCTGAAGGACCCAAGAGTGGGTGAAGGGGGAAGATGACGCAATAGGCAGGGTGCGTTCAAGCCCCACATGGATTAGACTCGTCCAAAGTGAAGTCAATATATGTAGTTGGGGTGTGCTCTTTGACATCAGAGGCACCTTTCGAGTGACTATGGGATTTTAAAAGGACAAAACCCTGTGCCTACGGATGGCTAAAGAAGGACAATACCTCAGGATGTTACAATAAGTCTAACCCCAAGCGCTGTTAGGGACCTAATACCCTAAGGACCCCAGAGTGGGTGAAAGGGGAAGGAGACGCTGTAGGAAGGGTGCGCATAAGTCCCACATCGGTTAAACTCATCCAAAGTGAAGGCCATATATGTAGTCGGTGTGTGGCCTTTCACATTTGAGGCGCCTTTTGAGTGACTATGGGATCTTAAAAGGATAAAACCCTATGCCCACGGGCGGCTAAACAGGGAAAATACCTCAGAATGTTACAAAAAGTGTAAACCCAAGCACTGTTAGGGATCTAACACCCTTAGGGACCCTAGAGTGAGTGAATGGGGAAGGAGACGTTGTAGGCAGGGTACGCTTAAGTCCCACATCGGTTAGACTCGTCCAAAGTGAAGGCCATATATGTCGTCAGGGTGTGGCCTTTGACATCCGAGGCGCCTTTTGAGTGACTATAGGATTTTAAAAGGACAAAATCCTATGCCTTGGGGTGGTGAAACAGGGACAATACCTTAGGATGTTACAATATGGTATCAGAGACGAGGATTGGTCTTTCCGTTGGTGGGGAGAATGTAACACCAAGCATTGTTAGGGACCTTACACCTTGAGGGACCCTAGAATGGGTGAAGGGGGAAGGAGACGCAGTAGGCAGGGTGCGCTGAAGTCCCACATCGATTGGACTCGTCCAAAGTGAAGGCCATATATGTTGTCGGGGTGTGGAATTTGACATGCGAGGCTCCTTTTGAGTGACATAGGATCTTAAAAGAATAAAACCCTATGCCTATGTGCAGCTAAACAAGGACAATACCTCAGGATATTACAATAAGTATAATACCAAGCACTGTTAGGGACCTAACACCCTGAGGACGCAAGAGTGGGTGAAGAGGGAAGGAGATGCTGTAAGTTGGGTGTGCTTAAATCACACATCGGTTATACTCGTCCAAAGTGAATGCCATATATGTAGTCGGGGTATGGCATTTGATATCTGAGCTGCCTTTTGAGTGACTCTAGGATTTTAAAAGAACAAAACCATATGCCTACAGGCGGCTAAACAGGGACAATACCTCAGGATGTTATAATAAGTGTAACTCCAAGTGCTGTTAGGGACCTAACACCTTGAGAGACGCTAGAGTGGGTGAAAGGGGAAGGAGACGCAGTAGGCAGGTTACACTTAAGTCCACATCGGTTAGACTCGTTCAAAGTGAAGGCCATATATGTAGTTAGGTGTGGCCTTTAACATCCGAGGCGCCTTTTGAGTGATTATGGGATCTCAAAAGCATAAAACCCATTGCCTACAGGTGGCTAAACAAGAACAATAACTTAGGATGCCACAATAGTGTAACACTAAGTGCTGTTTGGGATCTAACACCATGAGGGACCTTAGAGTGGGTGAAGGGGGAAGGAGACGCGGTCGGTAAGGTGCGCTTAAGTCCCACATCGGTTAGACTTGTCCAAAGTGTAGGCGATATATGTAGTCGGGGTGTGGCATTTGACATCCGAGGCTCCTTTGGAGTGACTATGGGATCTTAAAAGGACAAAACCCCATGTCTACGGTTGGTAAAAGCGGGAAAATACCTCAGAATGTTACAATAAGTGTAACCGCAAGAGCTGTTAGGGACCTAACACCCTAAGGGACCCTAGAGTGGGGTGAATGGGGAAGGAGACGCTGTAGGTAGGGTGCGCTTAAGTCCCACATCGGTTAGACTCGTTCAAAGTGAAGGCCAAATACGTAGTCGGGGCATGGCCTTTAACATCTGACATGCCTTTAGAGTGACTATGGAATCTTAAAAGGATAAAACCGTATGCCTTCGAGCAGCTAAACAAAGACAATACCTCAGGATATTATAATATGATATCAAAGCCAAGGACAACTCTTCCCGTTGGTGGGGAGAGTGTAACACCAAGTACTGTTAGGGACCTAACACCCTGAGGGACCCCAGAGTGGGTGAATGGGGAAGCAGACGTAGTAGGCAGGGTGAGCTCAAGTCCCACGTCGGTTAGACTCGTCTAAAGTGAAGGCCATATATGTAGTCGGGGTGTGGTCTTTGACATCCGATGCGCCTTTTGAGTGACTATGGGATCTTAAAAGGACAAAATCCTATGTCTACGGGCGGCTAAACAAGGACAATATCTCAAGATGTTATAATGAGTGCAACACCAAGCGTTGTTAGGGACCTAACACCCTAAGGGACGCAAGAGTAGGTGATGTGGCAAGGAGACGCTATAAGTAAGGTGCGCTTAAGTCTCACATCGGTTAGACTCGTCCAAAGTGAAGGCCATATATGTAGTCGGGGTTTGGCATTTAACATCAAAGGCACCTTTTGAGTGCTTATGGGATTTTAAAAAGACAAAACCTTATTTCTACGGGTGGCTAAACAGGGACAATACCTTAGGATGTGATAATATTGTATCAGAGCTGAGGACGGCTCTTTCCGTTGATGGGGAAAGATTAACACCAGGCGCTGTTAGGGACCTAACACCTTGAGGGACCCCAAAGTGTTTGAAGGGGGAAGGAGACACAGTAGGCAAGGAGCGCTTAAGTCTCACATAAGTTAGACTCGTCCAAAGTGAAGGCCATATATGTAGTCGGGGTATGGCATTTGATATCCGAGGCGCCTTTTGAGTGACTATATGATTTTAAAAGGATAAAGCCCTATGCCTATGGGTGGTTAAATGGGGACAATACCTTAGGATGTGACAATATGGTATCAGAGCTGAAGACGCCTCTTTCCGTTGGTGGGGAGAGTGTAAAACCAAGCGTTGTTAAGGACCTAACACCCTGAGGGACTCCAGAATGGGTGAAGCGGAAAGGAAATGAAGTAGGCAGGGTGCGCTTAAGTCCCACATCGATTAGACTTGTCCAAAGTGAAGGCCATATATGTAGTCGGGGTGTGCATTTGACATCCGAGGCTCCTTTTAAGTGACTGTGGGAACTTAAAAGGATAAAACCCTATATCTACGGGCGGTTAAACAGGGACAATATCTCAGGATGTTACAATAAGTGTAACACCAAATGCTATTAGAGATCTAACACCCTGAGGGACGCTAAAGTAAGTGAAGGGGGAAGGAGACGCTGTAGGTAGGGTGTACTTAAATCCCACATCGGTTTGACTCATGCAAAGTAAAGGCCATATATGTAGTCGGGGTTTGACATTTGACATCTGAGGCACCTTTTGAGTGACTATGAGATTTTAAAAGGACAAAACCTTATGCTTACAAGTGGCTAAACAGGGACAATACCTTAGGATGTGACAATATGGTATCAAAGCTGAGGACGGCTCTTTCCGTTGGTGGGGAGAGTGTAACATCAAGCGCTGTTAAGGACCTAACACCCTGAGGGACCCTAGAATAGGTGAAGGGGGAAGGAGACGCAGTAGGCAGGGTGCGCTTAATTCCCACATCGGTTAGACTTGTCCAAAGTGAAGGCCATATATGTTGTCGGGGTGTGGCATTTGACATTTGAGGCATCTTTTGAGTGACTATGGGATTTTAAAAGGAAAAGACCCTATGCCTACCGACGGTTAAACAGGGACAATACCTCAGGATATTACAAATAAGTGTAACACTAAGAGCTGTTAAGGACCTAACATCCTGAGGGACGCTAGAGTAGGTGAAGGGGGAAGAAGATGCAATAGGCAGGTTGCACTTAAGTCGTACATCGGTTAGACTCGTTCAAAGTGAAGACCATATATGTAGTCGAGGTGTGGCCTTTAACATTTGACATGCCTTTAGAGTGACTATGGTATCTTAAAAGGATAAAACCGTATACTTTCGAGCAGTTAAACAGGGACAATACCTCAGGATATTATAATATGGTATTAGAGCCAAGGACAACTCTTTCCGTTGGTAGGGAGAGTGTAACACCAAGCGCTGTTAGGGATCTAACACCTTGAGGGACCCCAGAGTGGGTGAAGGGGGAAGAAGACGCAGTAGGAAGGGTGCGCTCAAGTCCCACATTGGTTAGACTCGTCCAAAGTGAAGGTCATATATGTAGTTGAGGTGTGGTCTTTGACATCCGAGGCTCCTTTTGAGTGATTATGGGATCTTAAAAGGACAAAACACTATGCCTACGGGCTGCTAAACAGGGACAATACCTCAGGATGTTGCATATGGGTTGGTCGTCTTCTATCCGCTAGAAGTTGACTATGCAGTGTCATTCTTTAAATAACTACAATGGAAGATATGCACTTAAGGAACTCTTTTATATTGCATGATAATTGAAGCCCTCTGCTCGCTCAGTTTGTCGTTGTTTACTAATTGATGTTGAATGATTATTAAATTCAATGAGAATTTACATTTGCAACAGAGAATGATGTCTTCCCATACTGAAGAAGCGATTAAACATGTTGATTCAGAAAAAAATGAAATGATAGGTCCACTGTACTCAAGCTTTTGGATGGATCATAATGCTCCATGCTCACAAGGAGTGAGTTCATCTCTTGAATCGATTTTTGTTTTCGAGTC
The DNA here is from genome assembly GCA_006871305.1 of Vachellia collinsii. Lineage (NCBI taxonomy): Eukaryota > Viridiplantae > Streptophyta > Magnoliopsida > Fabales > Fabaceae > Vachellia > Vachellia collinsii. The sequence goes on along the minus strand of QFDD01000040.1, from coordinate 91,179 downwards.
ATTGTATATGTTTTATTTTCATTTTTTTAATCAAGTATGGGCATTTCGGTTTATACCATTGTTTTTTGCTTAAAATTTATATTTTTACACAGGAGTTTCCAATTTCCCAAGGCAATTTGTGGAGGAGCATTACAATAATCATTTGATGATATCATCATCACTAGTAATTTCTTCTCTACAGTATATGTTAATGGAAAGACATTTTGAATCCAATATCTGCAATCTTTTAATATTTAAATTCTATTCAAATATGGAAAAAAAATTAAAAAGAAGAAATTACGCCATTCACTGGAATAGGAGCGATTCAAGAAAGGGATCTGAAGTTTGTAAATCTTAAAGGAAAATGTCTTCGAGGTGCCACTCTCGCAGAAAGATCAACAATAGAAGAAGAAAGAAGGTGAGGGAGATGATAACAAATGAATCCAACTAACCACACCTTTTCTCTTGCTTCTTACCATAATTGCAAGTTGCTACAACTTCCATCCATGGTGATTGACAAAGGTTGCAGAATCCGCCGCTGGTTAAAGAAAAAGTTGCAGAAATCTCCTTGACGGTGACAAGCCCTAGTCCGAAGGAGGAAGTTACTTTCACTTTAATCTTATTGCTACCTGTAACCCTTCACTCTGATTTTTTATTTTTTTTAATATAAATCGGCTTTCATCTTCTTTAGACCGTGACTGGGCAACAAATTTCTACGTGATTACAAATGCACGTTTGATCATTATTTTATTTTTAAACTAGTACATTACCCTTGTCAGGCACGGATGAATGGATAGCTATTATTAATTAGTGAGGAAGTATGATGCGATAAGTTTTTGAAAATGTAATCATAAATTTATCACATTTTATAATATACAATATTATTTGCAGGTTACGTAGTTACCTACCATTAAATTTGATATTTTTATGGTACAACAAAGAACTCATCTGGCATGAAGACTGTATGTAATAGAGGTAAGCAAAGTGGCTACAAGATATACAAAGAAAAAAAAACTATAGTATCATCTAAATTGATCAATCAATGCTGCATTAAAATACATAAAAGTTAAACATGTTATCACTACTTGTATCTCCCACAAATCCAGTGAGAGCCACACATGCTATGATCTATCATGATCATAATTGAATTTTTTTTAAGTTATGTCCATTAAAAACTAATTTTATTTAAGAATTTTGACGGTTTTTTAAATTATAAATCTATACTTAAAGTTTGAAAATTGCTTTAACCTAGTAAAGAATAAATATATCACTTATGATGCATGCCTAAGATCTGCATGATTTTCACTTTATTCTTAATAAATTATATTATTTATATATAGTTCTGCTATCAATTTTATTTTTACATTGATGCATTAAATTAAATTAATTATGAATGTATGAAAACATATATAACAAATATCTCTTGTTTTAAGAATATTCAAATTTTTTTCTTACAGATAATTCAAACCTTTTCAATTATAAATAAATAGTTAAAAAGTTTAAAATCAATTGTTCATCCTTTTATGATACTTGCTTGGGACCAGTGTAATTTTCAAATTTTTGTTTTGATATTACATTAATTATGAATGTATTCAAAACATATCATATATAACAAATATTTATATTTTTTAGTTATGAATATGTGGTTAAAAATATTAGGAATTATTTTTATTAAGTGAGAAAGCAAACATACAACCACATGGTACGCTGCTTCCATTTTTTTAAAAACTAAATTGCATTATTTACATCTTGACTTGCTATTTAATTTAATAATGAACTTATTCAAAACATATCATTCAAAGCAAATATTTCTTATTTCAATAAGGTTTACAAATTTTTCAGATACGTGCTTAAAATTTAAAGTATAGTCCAAAGCATGTTTCTAGCTTAACAAGTGAGGTGTGTGTAGGTTTTGTTGCATGTAACTCCCCACTATTTATCATAAAGAATGTAACTCATCACTACTTCTTTCATGACGAATTTAACTCTCCACTACTTCCACTATTTACAAATAATTTTGTCTTTTTCAATTTCAACTAAAAATTATTTTAATAATTTATTATAAGTAGTGTTGGAAACATTGAAAAAAAGTTATATTATGTATTTGCAACTATGAATGAATGAAATTGAACAAATAATACAAAATAATACACTATCAGTCATTATTCAATTGGGAAAATTAACATTGTATGATCTAACTAAAAATTGATTACAAACTAAATTTCTAAATGTTGTTATTTCATATAACATGAATAGGATAATGTTGATTAAAAACTAATTTTTCTTAAAGAAGTTTTTTTATGTAGCATAAATAGGGTAGTTATAATGATGAAATAATTCATTTAAAAGACTCAATGTTTTCCTACTTTTTAGACAATATAGTGAATCTATTTATTTAAATTTTAAATTGAAATGAAAAATTGCAAACAAAATACAATAACTGCCCATGAAACATGACAAACATTTGTTGGAATACAATAAAAATGTCACATGTCAAGTAAGGCACATGCTTTGTTACAACCGATTTCACAATAGCTTTGCACTTTTCACAAATAAATACATCCCCATCTGGCACCACGTTTTTTCTACAATGCTTACAAGAGACATACGTCCATGGTCGATCCTCACGTATATCCACAATATTAGCTAAGCAAACAGGCATGGAATCCTATATCACAATGCCACAACACATCAACATGGCTAGTGTAATAGACATACTAGTAAAGAAAATAACATATAGTACAAAATTTAAGTAGGAACGCATCATAGGTCTAGAACAAAGGTATGCTATCCTCCTCCGATCATTCATCATCCATAACTCATCAACAACAGATAAAGTTGGTTGAGAGGAAATATGTAATGATAATTGGTCCACTGCAATTGTAGAATCTTTCAACCTAAACAGAAAACATCGCATCACATTGGCAAGAACAATTCATCAAATAAAATTAATCCTCAAATGGAATCATTAGGCATGCATCACGATAAAATGTTCCACCTCCTGGATCATAGGGTTGATCAATAATCGGAATGCATAAATAGAGTTGGAAACCATTCTCTTTGCTGTAAAGGCAAAATAGCCCCCATTATGAACATATTTAAATTGGCTTAGCATAAGAATTGTAAACAAAGATGGATAAATCACTTAAGGATATGCAATATCATAGGTTTTGTACATTTGAACTCTCTCATTCTGTATAGTTGTATAATCAAAACAGTTGCAAAATGGCTTACAAGTATCGGTCAACATAACTCAAACGAAAATATGGTAAATATTGTGAAGGGCCCATAATGTTTTGTCTTGCATTGAATCTCAAAATTCATTATATAATTATTCATGAGGCTGCTAACTTCTGTTTTTACCTGATCAACTTGCTCAAACCATAAATTACACTCATTTGTTGGCTCCGCCCCTTTTAGATGCCACAATTGATTTACTTCACCTTCAACATCAATTTTACGAGCATTCAACCGTCCGATCAAATCATTCATCTGTCCAATGCTCCTCCTGGGTATTCTCAAGCGTTTCTAATTTTTTATAATTAATTCATGCTGAGAGCAACACAAGCCTATGATGCTTGACACACATCCAACAACTTCCATGGTTGGAGCTAGAGTATCCAGCTACATATTGAAAACATAATGAAAGTTCAAATATATTATCTCCAAAGCTATACATTGAACATCATCAAGAGTAGGAATATATCTGAATAGAAAATCATAAACAAAAACCAGATGGAGCACACGTACAACTAAAATAGAACAAAATGCTGAATTTAGTGAGACACACATTTCATGCAAACCTTCCAAATATATGACTATAATTCACGCTTCTGTGCGATGAGGGTAAGGACGAGCGAGTGAAGGAGTAAATTGAGGAACAGCGTGAACTATCGAACATTCAAACGTTATTTTAGTAGTGTCTCAAAAGAATTGCAATATATTTACAGGGAAAAAAAATTAAAATGGGTGTTCATCAATCGGGCCCTTTGAGTCACTTGGGACCAGGTGGGACAGGGGTGGTCCAAACTTGAAGGCATACAAGTAGGAGGCTTTTCTCTTAAAAAGAAAGAAAATAATGGCAGAAAATGAAGAATTCGTTTGTTGCATAAGGGTAAAGTTGAATCCGTAGAAAAAGGAAATACATAAAGCACAAAGAGGGAGCAACAGAAGGGAACAAGAGGAAATAATCCTACCTAGCTTCCATATGAACACAAAATCTGACATTCGGTCACGGCATCGCCTTCCATCGCTCTTACTCCACCTCTCTCAACTCTTCCATGTCCTTTGTGGTTCTTCAAAATGTTTGATTCTCTGTTATGTTTCTACTCTTCTCTTCCATCCACGTTGACTCATCGAGGGAGGAAAACGCAGAATAGAGGAAAGTGATGCAGATTTCAGAAAACAAAATAGACGAGAATCTGTTTATTTAAAAAAAACAACGAGGTGATTTGGTACTAGCATCCTCTTCTCATCTCTACTCATTTCCCTCCACTTTCCCTCCTCTACCCTCTTTTGTCCTACGTAACCACTGGATCAAAATTCCAATGATACATATTTAATATTTTATAAAATAGTGTTAAAATTTTTACTTAAAAACATATATAAAAAAATTTAAACTGTCTGAATACAACCGTGGAAAAATATCTATTTAATTTATACTAATAGTTTACAATTTTGAATTATTAAGATCAAATTTTAAGAGTTTAAATTTGTTTATGTATTTTTTAAATTTTATAAAATATTAAATCTGTATTATTGAAATTTTGATCCAATAGCTATGATGAGAAAATGTGGGTTGAGGAGGGAAAGGTAGATGAGAGAATCCTAATTTTAGAGGGGTTTGGGTTCTCTCATTTTTCCTTTCTCATTTTCTTCTCAAAATCTCATATTTACCATTGGATAAAAAAATGATGGTTCAAATTTATTCTTTCAAAAATTGTTATTATAAACAGAAATAAATAAATCTAAACCGTTAAAATACGATGTACATTATTCATGCTGCAATATGCCAATATATGCAAAATATCGGTCTACTGTGAAAATGAGAGAATATGCTCTCATGGCCCACACACACCCACTCCCAAAAACAATTGGTCCAAGGAGTGGTTGGACAAGAAAATAAGTGGAGGTGATAGGACAAATGGTGTAAAGAAGATAAACCCATTAATTTAATGCAGTGGTGGTGGTGTATGACTTTATGTTATCTGAGTAATATTCTATTTTTAATATAAGAGTTAGTTAATCTTTTTAAATATATTGATAAAGTTAAATAAATTACTTAATAATAACATATATTTTGAAATACTTATATTTATTATTAGATTATAGACAAATTTATAAGTTAGACAAATGTTAAGTTTGGAAAAAATGATAAATATATTAGTTAATTAGTTTTAACGATGTTTCTCCACATGTATTTGTTTGAGGAAAAATCTCAAAGCCTTTATGCCAATGTTTGCTACTGTACTGAAAATTATTTGCTATCTTTTTCATCATCTTCGCTTCCATAAAATGATTGGTTGGATGTCACTTTTTTTTTTTGTCCTTGTTCCTTTTGCTGTATGATTCTTGTGGACTAAAGAATCTACCACTCGACCTTGCTTACCATTCTTAACTGAGCTACATACTCTGAGATCTTCCTGATGGATTCTACTTTATCAGCAAGAAACTTGCATTCAATAAAATCAATGAGTTGCGCATCATTGTTCTCATTTACCAACTTGTGTAAATTAAGAAGCTTCTCGTTGTTCAGCTTTTCCAAAGACAATGCAAGTTCCATTGCATTTAATGCATCACAAACAATCAAACTCCCATATCTTAAAGAAACCAAGGGATTGAATACTAATAACAGCGAAGAGAACACCTCAATAGATGATGTCAAGGCTTCAAATGGGTTTGAAAGATGAAAGGAGAAGTTCGAAGCTATTGTTCAGGTACTCCATCACAAGAAAGATTCTCCAACTCATCACAAAAGGAATGAAACTAAAGTGGCAGAGTCCAACGATAAACAAAACATCTCAAGTTCACCTCAAGAAAAGAACCTATTCTTGGAGAGATCTGAACATAAAGACAACACTAAAGAACACATCAATGGCACTCAGATCTTCCAAAACCATGTGAATCAATGGCTTCTTTGCAACGGAATCGTAGCTGCAGAAATGTTTCGTCCCTCTTGGCTAAAACAAACAGTGAAATCATTGCTACCAAGCAAGACTTCGACGACCTGCTGAAATGATTTCTTTGAGACTTGATTGTAGTTATTGACGACGCTTAAAAGAACCATAGGGTGTATTATGACCTTCTCGATGGACATTGATGCTTGCAGCGACTTGCTCGTCTCCATGTTAAACAACCTTTGAAATCCCTCCAATCCTTCGTTTCTTCCTCCTTTTAGATCTATAACCTCTCTGTTCAAATTATGTAGTCAATAGAATCATAATTGCAGCCTTGTCAGGCTAATTACAATCAAATGAGTGTGAATATGGCGTAGAATCAAGAATCTTGATCAGCGAAGAGTAAATCCAAGAATTGTAGCAAATCAAGAAAGTGCACAGAAATGACATCGCTCAGTCAAAAAAGCAGTTGGTCTACCGTGGCAAAACAAGATCCATGATGGGCTTACATTTTAGGCCCAAAGATGACCTGCTCATGATATGTTAAGCAAATCAAGAATGAATTCATTGATAACAAAATGATCGTTCACAATAGATGAATCTACCTTTTTTTAAGGGTGATTATTTGACTCTAAACTTTTAAGACTAATTGAGGAAGACACTAACATTCATCTAGAGAGGGGCCCATGTGATCCTCTCTCTTTACATTGGTGGGACTCCACATTCTCTCACACTAATTACAATGCTAAGACTCTATATTTATAGACTCTATTTAACTAGTGATCTTAATCAACTTAATTAAGATCACTTGTTATATTTCCAATGATATGCCTCTTGGCTTTGTATACATGTGCGCGCGCGTGCAAGCTAAGCTTCAACTCTTTGCATCTATAACATTTCCATGCCAACGGATTGGGTGCGTCGAAGATTAACATGATCATCAGAAGTTCTTACACTCTCCCACCTCGAAGAATTCCAATGCCTAACAGTTTCCGTTCCACCAAAAGTCGCAGCTCTTCCTACAGTGTTGAAATTGAAACTGCCAATATTGTTATAAAGCCCTGAAGTGAGCCTCACGAGGGCGTTGTTCCAAACACCATTGTTATCAGAAGCTTCTATATCATAATCATTATCATTATCATTATCACTATTATTATTGTTATTGTTATCTTGATCATCACCCTCTTTCTGACGATGAAGGTGAGTCCTGAACCAAGCAACGATCATGACGATGGTGGAAGTGAGACCACTTATCAAATAGAGAATCCAAAAGTCAGCAATGGTTAGCCTTTCAGCTTCAAAAGGTGAAGCTGAGTCTCTTGAGCAGTTATTGGAAGGGGTCAGCCATTTGTCTTCTAAGCGCTTCAGAGTTCCATCCTCAGCTAACCTTAAAATGCCTGAAGAAAATTCTTTCACCAGCGGAGATTCTCTTTGGAATACCTGCTTAGTCATATGCATCAAATGGGTTATATTAGAGACTTTAAGGGATAAGAAAGCTACAAGAATCAGTATTGAACACACACACACACACACACACATGTATATATAGAATATACTTCATGCTTTGTTCAATCAAGCAAGTCATGGAAAGATTCAAGAATCCTCAATAGCCGTATTCTGTATCAATCTCATACTTCTTAGAGTAGTATTAAAATGATTCGAAGCGTAAGTCTCTATATATTAACAAGTTTTAAATAGTCTGAATCATTCCTCAAACTTTGTACTATACATGCAAAAACATGTTTAATTGAAATTAAAATTATATTCTGAAGCACTAATTAAGTGCATGATAGCAAAATCATGGAGTATAAAGATGCAGCATTTTGCCAATAGATTTCTACTCCTTTCTATCCTTGTTCTAAGGCACCTCCAACCATTCACCAGAAAAGAGAAATGGCTAAGTAATTAAATTTGCTTGAAAATGAATACACACACACACACACACCAATATGTAAAATTATGAATCGTATCTTAAGAAGCGAGAAGGCAAAGTTGCATCAAACTTTAAATAGTGGCAATATTAAAGAAATGTATTTAATGTCTCACTTGGTGATATATAAATACAATAAGAACTACCTATCCCTTCTAGAAAGTGCCTTACAATAGAGACTAAATGGAGTATCGGTTTTTTTTTTTTTTGTGGGTGAATATAAGTTGCCAATGAATTCAAACATCTTCAAAAGTCAAAACTCACATGTCTGAATCAAAATATGACGAAGAATTCAAAGATATAAAGTTGAAAGAGGTACTCACAAAGCCAAGGCCTCCAAATCTGTAGCCAGCAGGAGTTGCAGTGTATTGATTGCAATACTTGTTCAAGAAAACCTTTTCATAAGGGCTCTCAAGGAAGAGAGCGGAAATCTGTTTGCTCTCAAACTTGGCCACAAAGTCAAGTTCACCATCAAGGTTTAAGATCTGCTCTGGAGGTATACCATAGACATGGAGCAAGTAGTTCTTCACAAATTGACTGCCATTATCACACCCAACAGTTAGCTTATTCTCCTTCAGCCACTCAACGTCTCTCCCACTCTTCATGCGTTTCACTGTGAGCATAGAAGACAGACTTGCTGTGTAGCTTGAAGTCAGAACGAACACCAGAATTAGCCATGCAGCAATCACCACTCTTGCCGAGATACTGTACACGTTACCGTCTGAGGAACACACCAAAAAAAAATAATAATAATTATAACTAACTAAGATGCTGATTAGTTTTGTTAATTCATGGCCTTTATTCTTTTTTGGATTCATTATTACCCAGGAAGTTTCAAAACATATCAACGTTGTCCCATTCCGTTAAAAAATTAACGTTAGCTATTAACATTTTTAATCATAAGAGACAAGATTGCACTTATTTAACACTTCCGGAGAGAGATCTTGAATATAAAAAAACTACTTATAATTAAAAACTTCTAAGATAAATTTACACCTTAAATAATAGCATGTAATGGAGACTACATGAGTTTGTTTGGTATGATATTTGAAAATATAAATAACAAAATATATTATTTTTATTTTATTAAATTAACGTAAAAATAATAATGCCTTGATTACACAAAGTCCCTCTTCATGTAATCCAATCAAAAGGGCGATGAATTAATCAAATAATTATAAGAGTCATATTGAGCAAATGCATTATTTGTGTTTGAGTCTTACCGTGAGCGAAGAATAGGGAAGAAAAGGTGAACCAAGAAGGGTGGCAGAGTTGAGTTTTCAGTTCAGTTTTCCCTGATTCTTTATCCCTCGAGTTGCGCCGATGATGCTCAAGGAACCAGATGGCTACCGTTGTGTAGACGAAGATGGCACCAGTGGCAAGCCACATTTGCAAGCTAAATGGCTTCACGAACAGAAACGTCGTTCCTTCGCTCTCAGCTGGAAGTATGAGCGATAAACCAGACTCCGAGTATGGCTGTGTGAAAGATACATTCTTCAATCGGTCCTCAAGTATTGTTACGTCTCCAACAATAGCATCATAGCTCTGTCATGGTTTGGTGCCCAACAATATAATAAGATTAGGCTTTTTTCCATGTGAAAAAAATGGATATAGCTCTCTTTATAGAAAAAATGAATAGTTTTCTTGAAAAACTATCAAATTCGTACATTGTCAGATTGTGTATTAGGTACACTGTGAGACAATTACTCATATATCTCAATTTAATTTATGATTCCATATATTCTAAGTGTATTTGAATTAAATATTATAATTTTAATTCAAGAGCATAAGTTAAATAACTTGGGTCAAATTAAAATTTTCAAAAAGTTATTAAAATTTGATTATATACGTACGAACGTTATAAAAATCAAATAAAAAATTAACTAAAATTTTAAGAACATATCATGCTATCATGAGCAATTTGACTATTCAAATTTTTAGCATTTCTTCTTCGTGTAAGATTCAAACTTCTGTTTTTGGCATTTTATAATCATAGAAGTTTTTTCCCTCTCTGTTATAAGTGGACCCAGGTCCAAGTTAAAATGAAGAAAATTTTATAGTCTAATTAAGGAAGTTTATTCCTAGAAAAAATCTAATGAAAGGGAAAATTGTTAAGAAATATCTGCAGCTATATTTGAGTATACTGTTTAAATCTTCATCCAGAATTAAGTCCCAAATGGGAATAAAAATTCTATGGTTCCGATTACTTTAACCAGTAAATTAATGTCAAGAAATGCTATATATGCTTGTTCTATATAACACTTCATATATAGTTAAATAAAAAAAAATAAACATGAAGTTGAGATTTTAATTACCTGCTGGTCCACAAAATTTTGTAGAAGCACATCATAAGATATATTACGGACGGGGCAATATTTATATGGAAGACCAGAGTACTTATGTTTCAGCTGTTCTTGAATGTTTTCAAAAATTTCAATACACAGACCAACATATTTGCCATCAGATTCTTCCTTCACAAAATTATCGAAAGCTGGCTGTACAGTAACTGCAACTTTCAAAGGATTCCCCTCCGAAGGTATGTTCCATCCTAATGGAACATTATCATTATCATTGTTCAGATCAGTCTTTAGCCCTCCAGGCCAAACCACCGGACCACTTAGACTATTTCTAGCAGCTTCGCTTCCTTTATCTCTGCCTTGCAGAGATTTAAAGAACTTCAAATTTGGTTCCCAAATGTCCAACTCTGTGTATTTCTTGTTAACAACGTTTATAACCCTTAACCATGGAGTCTCTGATAAATAGCCTTCCTTCTTGAACCTTATGGTACCAGTTAAACCAGTGAAGTTACTAGAGAGCATTGTCTCCATGAACACTCTCGAGTTATTATTAGTACCATTCATCTTCTCGAGGGCTTTTGTGACAACGGTGATGCTATCATAAGCTTGAAGTGCATAGAATCCTGCTGGATCAGAATGGTTTTGAAATTTTCCTATGAACTGAGTATAAGCACTTGAAGTAGTAGAATAGTAGCTTTTGATTCCAATAGTACCTTCCATGGAGGATAAGACAGTTTCATTGACGGAGTCAAGCAAGGCAGCAACATCCTCATTAATAATCCAAACTGAGTCTTTCCTTAAGAACCCAATTTTCTTAGCTTCTCTGAACAAATGGGTCACCATAGGCAATGAGGCTTTGAGAACAATGAAAACCCTAGATTTTGCTGATGATAATAGATCAATCAGTTCATCAAGAACAAACCCTTTTGGATCAGATAAAGAAGGAAATGGTGGGAGGATAAGTCTACGTTCAATTTGGGAATTAGTCTTCAAGAGGGCTTCAGAAAGGAGAGTTAACATGCCTGAAGAATCAGTACTATAGAAATCATCTTCGTAAATGGCTATAACCTTTCGCCAACCATATGCATGAACAATATCAGCTATGCAGTTCATGTTTTCTGTCTGGTTTTTGGCCACTTGAATCAGAAAAGGCCAACGAATTGGGATTGATGATGGTGGTGAGGATATTGAAGGGGATGAGAATGAAATTACTGGAACATGAGCTTTATCTCCAAGTTCAGCTACAAAAGCTGCTTCCTCCCATCTCTCCATTCCAATGATAACTTCAATTTTCGTTTCATTTATCAGCTTCTCAGCTGGAAAGCAAAATAATTACAAGGATTCACTCATCACATACCTAATATAATATATATTTATAAAAAAAGGCATCTGAATATATATATATAGGGTTATTAGTTGATCCTTATAGTTCAAATAGTTTTGGTTCTTACAATTTCATAAGTACTTGGTTTACGTTTAAATATAGAAACTAAATCTAAAAATCCTTAAAATCATAGAGACCAGTTGTTAAACTTAGATCAAATACTTATAAAACTACAAGAACATGAATCAAAACTAAAATTCTATCAAACTACAAAATTGACAATGGTATAAATTAACCGACACATATATACTAACCAGCAGACGCTGCCTGCAATGGATTGTTTAGAGAGTCACGAAAATGGAGGGATATGTTGAGGTTGTTTGAATAGTTGTTGAAGCTTTGGGCTGCAATTTCCATGGCGACTTTTTGTTGCTTTCCTACTTGAGAATTGACATCAAGAATTGCACCAACATTAATATTGACTCTATTATTATTACTGTTATCTGCTACAGCTCCTGTCAAGCAATTGAGAAGGAAGATGATGGAACTGAAAGCATAAAAAAGAAGCAAAAGGCTTCGCTCTGTATCCATAGCCTTGGAACCAAAGTTCGATATTTTCACATCAATAAGATTTCAATTTGTGGTTGTTTAAGAACTCAAGCCTTGAAATAATAATCTCATGAAGCCTTCTTAGCAGTCGTGTTTCGCAGAAGATGCAAGATATCCATTCAAAGCCATCTTAGCAGTCAAACGAAGTTGCGATGACTCTTCAGAGAACAATGATTGAGAATTATTAGTATCTTTGACTATATTGGTAATGTCGTGTTACGTTGAAAGGTCAGAAATATTTCGCGGCTTTATAAACTGACAATTTTAAAAGTTTTGAAAAGTCAATGGCTTTGAAGAGGTTGACAAAGAAAATTGGAGCATCTCTTTATTTTCATAATGTATTGTTATCCATTATTTTCCCAAGGCGTGTTTAGTTGGACCCACAAACTTAATCTATCTTATCTTATCAGTTATCACCTGTATTATTAAATTGAGATATTTTACCACCCTTCTACTATCATATCAATTAAGAAAAAGACTGTATAAAATGGTGTATTTTAGTTTCAATCTTGTGCACACTACACAAAAAAAATTGACTTTCAGCGATGATTTTTACTATTGAAGTGTCACCACCAAAGATATTATCATTGAAAGTTTTAACAGTGGCAAAAAAAAGTCGCCCTCAAAAGTACCTTTCAATGACGACTTTAAGGGTAGCTTCTCGCAGCCAAAGGGTAGGCGGATATTTTCTGTTAGTTGACATATTGGACTGCTTTTAACATACATGTTGCAATATAATTTATCATAGTTTCCAATAATAAGCAATAAAAGTTGAATTGCAAGGGTTAAATTATAAATTATTAAATAATTATAATTAAAAAAAATTGAACATGAATGTACTTAAAATAAAGAAACACCATTTGCAGTATTTGGATATGGTTAGCTAACAGAAAATGGACACTGGTGATTTCGAGTCGATGTGTGGACTTGAACTTTGATTTTGGCAGGCTGCTAAGTTATTGTCGAAAATTCAAATTTTAAATTCATTTGAAAGTTTAAAAATTAAAACTTATATAAATATATATATATATTTGGCCAATAATTGAAACTTTTATATTGGATCATTACGCCTTTGATTTTTCCATATTATGTATAAAAGAAAACAAAGAAGAGGGACTTTTTTTCGGATTATGATGGCTGCTCCAGTAAGCCACCTACCTACGTCAAATGTTGCCACTTCGCACTGTCATGTGTCACTAGCGGATAACCTCTAACCCTAATGAACATTTGCTAGTTGAGCTACAATGACTTTACATACTTTAAACATGTATTTAAATATATATAATATTTTACTACATAATAAATTATAAACATTTATATATTTACACACACATTTATGTGTGTGTGTATTATTTGTACATATTTCTATATATACAATATCTAATATTATTATAAACTAAAAGTAATTAGATAATAATTTTAATGCATGTGTTTATTATTTTATATATTTACATTTTATTTTATATATAGTATATTATTAATTGAATAATAATTTGTATACACATGTATAATTATTAATTTCATAATTTTTTTATTTTTTTAAAAAATATTATTTGTTAGTAAAAATATTATTTTTAATAAAAAAATTTATAAATAAAATAAATATTACATTTTTTGCTTTAGCGGTGACCGAAAAAGTTACCGTTGAAAGTGTAACTTTAGCGGCAATAGAAAATTCTTTCTATCACCACTGAAAGCCCCTTCAATGGTGATTGTTTTAGTCAGCTAGTGAAAGTAGTCATTAACAATTGTCTTTACAGCTTTATATAATCTGAAAATTTTAAAAGTTTTGAAAAGTCAATGGCTTTGAAGAGGCTGGCAAAGAAAATTGGAACGTCCTTTAAGTTCATAATTTGTCGTTATCAATTATTCTTCCAAGCCGTGCTTAATTGGACCCACAAATTTAATCCATCTTGTCTTATCCTTATCACTTGTATTATTAAATTGAGATATTTTACCCAAGATTCACCAACCCGGACCGAACCGGTCGGGTCAAGCCGGAAACCGGCGACCCGGCCTCCAGTCCGGTCCGGGTCACATGCTGACCCCGGGTTATGCCAACCCGGTGCAACCCGGATTGACCCGGGGTCAACCCGGTCGACCCGTCCGGTTGGGTGGGTCGATCAGATTACCTTTTTTTTTTTTTTTCTAAATTCAAACTTTTTTTAAAAAAACCAAAATAATGATTTTTTTAAATTTGAAAGGTAAAAAAATAAAAAAACAGAACCTCTTCTCCACACAGACCTACCGTCATGTCTGTATCCACTCATTTTCATTTTAATTTTTTTAAAAAAAGGATGAATTTTTTTAAAATTTCAATTTTGAAAGTTAAAAAAAGAAAAAGAAAAATAGAACCCTTGACATATTGATATATATATTGTGATACTTTGTTAGGATGACTATTTCGAAATTGAAAATAATTTTGGATAATGGATAAGCTATAAGTATATGATTGGTTTGATAATTGTTACTTTGTTAATAATGGAATTTACTACTTAAATTTTGAAAATTTCAATTTTAGATAGTTTGATTGTGTCAATTTGTGATTATATTTATTTTTTAATTTTTTTATTCCTCACCGGTCTGACCCCCGGTTTGACTCCGATCTGACTCACTGACCCTTAACCCACTGCCTTGACCGGTTCAGTCACCGGTCCGAGTTGGTGAACCTTGATTTTACCATCGGATCAATTAAAACAAAAGATAGTATGAAACGGTGCGTTTTAGTTTCAATCTTGCGCATTTCTTGTCATTGCCCAGTTCCATAAGGTTTCAACACTTTAAACGTTGTCAAGATATACGGAGGGCCCCTTTTAGCAACTATCTAATCACCGTTGGTTTTTTGTAACAATAATAAATTAAAAGTGTGCCTTTGGTTTCCCAATTTTATACAAAATTTTCGGTCCTCTGAATCTTAAACACTCTTAATCTCAAATGTTAATTTTTTCTAATAATAATTATTATTCTTAAAGTTGAACTTAATATGTCAGCATCTCTAGATGTTTCATTTTATTTATAGTTTTAATATCAACATCTTTTCCTTATTAACGATATCATAAACAAAAGACTTAAAAGATACTGAAAAATGAGTTAATACAATATTTAATTTTTTTAAATTTATCTTTATCTTGATTTTAATTTCTTAAGTTTAAAAAATAGTGATTTTAGTCCGTTAAGTTTTATTTTATTCAAAGTATTTATCCTTATAATCTAACAAAAATTTGGATATTTTATCCCTTGAGGAACCAACCACCGGTTTGAAATTTAAATGACTAAAACTAAAATGAGATTAAATTTAATAGGCCGAATATTATATTAATTATATAAAATTAAGTGACTAAAATAAAAGTTTGCGTAAGGTGAAATGAGAAAAAAAATACTAGGTAAAAATGAATGTTCCCTCGGTACAAGACCACAAGGTTTCTTGGCTCATGTGCAATTACAGTTTTCCACAATTCACCCCAAAATTTATTAGAAACTCACAAGAAGCCCGCCTCAAACTTTTCTCATAATTCACAAAGGTCCGATGGTTTTCCTCAGAAGCTCACTCAAAACCAACCCACACACACACACACAATGCAAAAGCGATCTTCACACTTAAGAGGGATGATCACTTCATGCTTATATGTCCTTGATAATACTTTTAAATATGACTTTTCTTGTATTTTATAGTCATAACAAAAAATTATAATAAACAAAATCTGTAATCTTTCATTCGTCCATGAAAAGACCAACCTATATAAGATGTATAATTTTCTTGAGAAACCCATGTTGTTTTCTTGAAGGTGTGGGCTTGTGTGGCATATATTTCTCTCATCAAAACTAAATTTCTCAGCATCTTCAAGAAAATATAGAGTCCAAAAAAAAAATCAGATACATATAACCTCCACAACCAAACATCACAGTATCTGACTTCTGAAGCATATTTTCAATATAATAACTGGCATATAGTTTGCTTTAAATGGTGTTCCTAAATATAAAATTAAGAAACAGCAAGAACGTCATTTATTGTTTCTAGAGGTTAAAAACCATTAACAACTGCAGCTAATGAAATTGGCATGGAATATATTGGATTTCATTAATATGATAATCAAGTATATACACACACAATCAATCATGATGTAACAGCCCATGGATAAATATCTAACAGAAAGTAGTTAACATTATTATTCTATCCTTGACAGCTACCAAATGAGTTTTATTGGGTTATATATAGGTGGATCATCCACCCTGCTGCAACCTTCGTCATCATTTATAACAAAAACAACAATTAATTTATTGCTGTCTTTTCCAAAAAGAACTTTTGCGGTTTCCCTATCTTATCTCATGTGCGACGCCAAATATTATAAATATATAATTGATTGTGAAGCTTTTCATATTCAAAAAGAGGGACAATGCAGAAGAAGAAGATCAACAGTCATATGGCAAACTCATCAACATTCTTGTTCTTTGTAACACTCTTAGATTTATCCCGTTAACATACCCAGCTAAAGTATTTGAAATCATTTTAGTTGGCCATAACTTGTCGTAAAGAATGAAGTTTGAAAATTTTTGTTTTCGAATTACTATTTATAATACTCTAAAAATGGCCTAAACTTTAAAAAATCATAATTAATTGTAAAAATATCTAAATTGAGTGATTCCAAATTCTGTAAGAAGATAACTAGATAAATTTGAGAGAAAAAAAGAATTCGGTACATTTTCTTTTCAAAATCATGCCTAGTTTTAATTTTAAAAGTTACGGTTCATTTGGTCATTTTCTATTTTTCAATATTTTTGCCCAATTTTATAAGTGCATATCTCTTAGTACGGTTATTGGATTCGGATGAATTACCACTCATTTTAAAGACAAAAATCTGATCCATTTGGTGGTAAAATATTTCGTCCTAACTCACTTGATTGCTTCAAAACGAATCAGTCAACTTTAGATCCAATTTTGTTAACTTTTATCCCCTTTTATTTATACTTGGTCCAATTGAAGTATTATTGCTTTACTTGCAATATTAATGCCTTTGGAGCATTTTTGACATATTTTAGCATGCTTGAAAATAAAATCTACTACTATACATGTTATCAATTATTTAAAACAATTTCAATTGGTACCCAAAAGAAATAGATTGCCAGTTTTTTTTGTTTTGAATGTGTTTTTTGACCAAACAGCTCATAAATTGGTTTGAATTAGTTGTAACTAAGCACTCGTTTGATATCTAAAAGTTTAAATAAACATAAATGATCTTTTTTACTCCACCAATACCAAAAATAAAATATATAAATATCTAAATGTTAATTTATGGTGGGTATAGATTTCTATACTCTATACATTGATCCATGTAGGTTAGAATTCAGGTTAGATAACCAACATCTTGTAATTAGGATTACGTTTTATTACTTTACTGTGCCAACAAATTCCTCAATCAGCATAATGATTGTATAAAAGGAGGTAACCTGTAAATAATACAATGGATTAATACAATTTTTGATTCCGTCAAGTTTACCTACATTTTGGTTTTGCTATCTTAAATATAAAACCAATGATTTTGGTCCATTAAATTTCATTTTATTTAAAACATTAATTCTTATAAACTAAGAAAAAAATGAAAAATTTGACGACTTGAGAGACCATACCCATTAGTTTTAAAATATGCATTTAAAAATTATACGCATAATTAGATCCAACAAAACTAAAATATGACAGTTTTTTATACATCTAGAAGAGAATAAACTAAAACCCGTATCTTTAATTTGGCTCTGATACCAAATGATATGGATCCACCCCGTATGTTAAAGATTTGATCAGCTAAAACTCTAAAGAAACTTGTCTCTAGATCCTTAGCTATAAAAATGCTCCACAAAAATTAATCAGACTTTTGTAACCTAACCAAACAGTTAAAACCCTAGAGGAATTCATCTATTGATTTTTAACTATAAAAGGCTCCACAAAAGTTAATCACTTTCTTATGACCCAACCGTATTCTATCTTGAATACAAACCACAAGTTAAAAATTGCTATGAAAAATTTTTCCATTCAATTCCTTCCTTTCTCAAATAACTAAATACAACTTGTGCCTTAAATAGAAGATTTACTAACCCTAAGATAATTCAAAATATTAAAAAAAATATATAATGACATCTACTTAAATTAAATCAAAGGTATTGATATCAAATAATATCCTTAAGATCCCTAATTTGGCATTCATATAACTAAAATAATGTCCTAAAAGATAAACTACTAATATATCCTAAGGATTGTTAAGATGATTTAAAATATCTAAAAGGTAAATCAAATCTTCCTAATAATCAACTAAATACAAAATAAACCTTTTTAAATAAAATAAATTAAATAGAAAATAAAAATAAAAAGATTTTATTATCTTCTTCCATGTGCTTCTTTGAATAGTTGAACGCCAAGCAAGATATCCGTAACACCTCACTTAGTTCTCTTTTACATTCAATAGAGACTCTTAATGAACCATTTAAACACCTTTAAAATCATTAGAATGGCCAAACAAGTGAATTTGAAAATTTTGGATCGAATTACTACTAACTGGTCACTATTCACTGATATTTTGGCCAACTTTAAAAATTCATAACAAATTTTAGAAAATTTGAAATTTAGTGGTTCAAGTCCCTAAATGAAGCTTATCAAGTTCCTTACATGGAAAAAAATATCAATTTGTTCAATCCCTTAACCAATTAATACAGTTTATTACATGAATAAACACTGTTTATTTGATCATTTTCCTTTTTCCAGATTTTTTCTCCAATTTTGGACCATCATAACTTTTTGTACAAAACTCAAAATTGAGTAAACTTGAACTCATTTTAAATCTTGCCATGAGTACTAGTTTTTTGGAAAATCCCATACCAATTGGATTTCATTTGCTTGGTTTAACTGCTACATCAACTTAATCGTTTGATAAGGATGTTGGACCCTTTGTACTACTTTAACTTTCCAAATTTTAGACTTGGTATGGATGCTTCCAATCAACATAACTAACTAGAATTTTTAACATAGTACTTATCATTATCCATGCTGAGAGTGTAGGGGTTTATTTTACAATAATTCCAACACTTGGCATAAATAATATTCATAAACTTTAAACTCATATGCATGCATATCATGGCATTTTGAAGTGAAGTCTTCCACTTTGGGCCTTCATCTCCTTGATTTACCTTTACTTGAGCCTTGACCTAGAAGGTTAATTTTTGGGAGAATGAGATTCATGGAACCTCAATAGAAAATATCTCTAACTATCACATCAACATGCATAATTATTATTGTCCAACAATAACAAGCCATGAGATTTAAACATACGTTGCTAACCTTAAGCATCATGAATTTCACACTTTGCCAAGGCATATCATCATCATCAAGCATCAAGCAAGAACTTGCATGTTCATGCATCACTTAACATAGCATTAACATGGCAATCACACAATCAACAATTAATGACAATGTAAATGTAAAAGTCAGAGAATTTGTTACCTTATTTGCTTAACTTTTCTTGATCTTTAATGGCTTCCTTCTTGCACTTTGAAACTTTCCTCTTTGGAATTACACTCCTACACATTACATAATGCATTTGGCATTAAAAATAATTCATAACCTATGCATTAAACACTTAAAAACCTCTTAGAACTTCTCTTAAACTACTTAGGGTCTTAAACTCTAACTTTGTCAAAACTGATTTCAATGTTTCAAAATATTGTTTCCTTACTTATATCCTACACAATTTTGCCTTCTAAATCCATTGGAAGCATCAAAATCACTCTCCTTCTATCACTTCCCCTGCAGCACAAAATCTTTCCAAAAATTGGGAAACATGTGATTTTTCAACTTCTACCTTCGCATACATGCATAATCACATTCCATGACATTTTCCCATCATTAAACATCACAAAATCATTCCTTCCCTTGCATGAACAATGCCAACCAGCAGCAATGAACAGTGACATCATGCCAAAAATTCATATATTCATTCAAACAACACAAAACAACCATTACTAGGTTCCAAATCAAGCAAAGATTTGTTTTCTAACAACTATTGCTTATAAATCCCACTCTTTCTCATTTCCCCTCTTCAAAATCAAAACTTTACAGAAGCCCATACACACCATTTCAAGCCAAAATAAACCGATTAAATGGAAGATGAGTGGTAGGAGATCAATAATATGGAAGATTACATAGCAAAATCAAAACTTACCTTGAAGTTTTGATTGATTTTGCTCTCTTCTTTCTCCCTCCTCTTCTTGTTTGTATTCTCTTCTTCTCCTCTCTATTTTGGCCGACCTAAATGGCCCATGGATGGTGTATTGAAGTGTCTTGAAGCTTCACAAAAATTTGCACATGTGTTGCTTACTTGTGGGACCCGATTGGATTGATAAAGTAACTTTATTCTGATATTTTCTACCACTTGTCTATGATATTTTGTCTCTCTTTTCCTCTTGAAAATTCCAATGACAAGTGAAAATTTCATGGCCCCACAATTTTCTTTAAAAAAACTTTATGTTCTATAAAGTTACTTTATGGCACCGGAAATGATTTTTGGTAAACCCCTGATCACTTGACTGGTTTAGGGTCATTAAAAATTCCCTAATTTCATCTAATACTCCCATGATTTTTCTCTCCTCAAAATGCTTTCTGGAATGTCTTTAGTTAATATTTAAAGAAAACCTAATTCGAGGTTTTTCTGGGGCCTTTTCTTTCTAATCAGGGAAATTGTCTCTTACTTTCTCTTGGAAACAATTTTATAAAATACTAGAATTTTTGAGCTATTTTCCTTGTTCTGAGATTAGATATCTGAGGCTCTAGGTACTTTAAATAATTATTTGTGACTATTTATTAAATAGCCAAAAATTAAATGACCTTTAAAATTCTCGTGAAGGTATTCTTATCATTCTAACCTGAACCGGGCCTCAATTATTGATCAGTGAATTTTCCTCTATCTTTTGAGACTCTATAAAAAATTTTATATTTTGGTCAAACTTTGACCAAAATGTCCTTTAACTTTTACTTAATTACCAAAATGCCCTTGATGTCATAAATGGCAATTTGGCCCCTTGAATTCTAAAATTTTCACTTTAGTCCCATTTTTAAAAATGACACATTTATCCCTTACTTTTTCAAAATCACCATTTTGCCTTTACTTTTTATATGCTCGGTAGAATGGCATTTTTACTCTTCATTTCCTTTTCTTTCGTCCTTCTGACCCTTAATCAGTTTTTAACTACTTATTTAGCCTTTATATCCGGTTATCAAAAACCTGGATATTACAATATCTATTTGAATTGATATAATTGCTCTCTGGATTCCTATTAGAACTTGCATTTGGATCCATAACATTGATGCTTTCATTGAGAGGTTGATGTTAACGAAGACTTCAAACCAATTAAAGGTCAAATTAAGTGTCATGAATTGCATTGTTATGAGTCTCATCATACCATGGAGCTTTGCAAAAGGGGTTTATAAATTCAAAAGGCTCTCCCACTTAATAATGTTACACATACACATACGATTTTATCATTTTTTTTTGTTTTGAATGATTTTCAGAAAGTTTATGATCTTGGTGGAAGAAAGTTTGTGTTATCGAGCCTTCCAGCGTGTGCCCCACGTTATTACAACGCATCACCATGATGTGAAAGCAGATATTATGCAGACAAGCTTCCTGGTAGGTTAGAAGGCTTAGAAAAGAGTAGTCTCTCTGGCTCAGTGTATACAATATTGATGTATTCAAAATATAAGCAAGGGTTATTCAAAATCCCCAAGAATTTGGTAAGTTATTAAACCTATTTAATTTGTTCATTACTCTCTTTTTATCTTTTTATAATTTTAATCCAGTTGTAACTCAGTTCTTAAACTTTAATTCATGCAACTGGGTTTTATAGTATCCACTCAATTGGAACTTAGTTCCTCAATTTTAATTACTATGACTCTGTCCTTTTATTTAATCATTTAAAACATTAGTTTCTAAGTTCCAAGAAATACGTAATTTTTAATTTTCATAAATACAGAGACTAAAGTTTTACAAAGAGAGAGCAACAAACGGGAACAATAGGAAATAATCCTACCTAGCTTCCATTTGACACAAAATCTCATATTTGGTCGCGGCATCGCCTTCCATCGCTCTTCCTCCACCTCTTTTAACTCTTCCATGTCCTTTGCGGTTCTTCAAAATGTTTGATTCTCTGTTATGTTTCTACTCTTCTCTTCCATCCCCGTTAACTCATCGAGGGAGAGAGACTCAGAATAGAGGAAAGTGATGCAGATTGCTGAAAACAAAAAAGACAAGAACATGTTTATTAAAAAAAACAACGAAGTGATTTCGAACCAGCATCCTCTTCTCTTCTCTAGTTCTCTGCTCATTTCCCTCCGCTTTCCCTCCTCTACCCTCATTTTGTCCTACATAACCATTGGATCAAAATTTCAATGATACATATATCTTATAAAATAGTATTAAATTTTTACTTAAAAATATATAAATAAATTTAAACTGTCTGAAATACAACTGTAGAAAAAAATATCTAATTTATATTAATAGTTTACAATTTTGAATGTTCAGATCAAATTTTAAAAGTATAAATTTATTCATGTATTTTTTAAATTTTATAAAATATTAAATCTGGACTATTACAATTTTGATCTACTAGCTATGATGAGAAAATGTGGGTTGAGGAGGGGAAAGGTAAAGGAGATAATCCTAATTTCATAGGGTTTGGGTTCTCTTATTTTTTCCCCCTCATTTTCTTCTCAAAATCTCATGTTCACCATTAGATAAAAAAAATGATGGTTCAAATTTATTGTTTTAAAAATTATTATTATAAACAAAAATAAATAAATATAAACTGTTAAAATACGATTTACATTATTCATAATTTAATATATGCAAAATTGGTATTGACTATCCTTAGAGTTAGCAACGGAATTAGCGATTTCATCATTGATTATTTTGCGACGGAATAAAATTAAGATGTTAATTCACTCTTGTTTGTTAGTGTTGGAAGAGAAAAGTGTAACAATCAATATATCAAATTGAATTACTTATGTTAATTGAAGTTAAACTATTTGGTGAGTTATTTGAATGACCTAGTGACATTATTTTTGAATGGAACTCTTTTCATTTTTGAAGAAGGTATTTCAAATAAATTTTTGATATATATCAAATAAATTATGAATTTAAAGTCCAATAAAAAACATGTGCCTCACGGAATTTTTCCATGAGAAATCACGTGAGAATCATCAAATTTCAAGGGGAAAAAAGGAGGCATTAAAAAGGTGCCATATTCAATCTGACTAAAATGGCTCTTTATCACAAATAAGAATTGGATCAAGTAGAAGGGATAGTTTCTCACCACATCACAAATCAAAATTTAAGTATCTATTAGAAAAATATGTCTATATTTAGTGACCGATAATATCTTAAACTAAGTACCCCTTCTTATTAACAATGCTAAGGTCCCTAGTTTACATGAAACCTAAGTAAGATGACAGGCTTATACATCCAATATAACAATAACACACACACATGAATGTTATTAATAAATCTCCATGCAATATTAATTTACAGAGAAATGCGACGAATCCACTTGTCTATAAACAAGACACAGAATTTGAATTCAATGAATAAATGCCAATTCCTAATCTGCATATATAAAAGCTAACATTGTATGTATACCCCCCTTGGCTTGTGTATACTAAGCATCTACTTATTGCAGCTATAACATTTCTAAGCCAACTGATTGGGTGCGTCGAGGATTAACATGATCATCAGAAGTTCTTACACTATTCCACCTCGAAGAATTCCAATGCCTGACAGTTTCTGTTCCCCCAAAAGTCACAGCTCTTCCGATAGTGTTGAAATTGAAACTGCCAATATTGTTGTAAAGCCCTGAAGTGAGCCTCACGAGGGCCTTGTTCCAAACACCATTGTTATCAGAAGTTTTTATATCATAATCATCATTATTGTTGTTGTTTTTGTTGTTGTTGTTGTTGTTGTCTTGATCACCTTCTTTCTGATGATGAAGGTGAGTCCTGAACAGAGCAATGATCAAGAAGATGGTGGAAGTGAGACCACTTATCACATAGAGAATCCAAAAGTCAGCGATGGTTAGGCTTTCAGCTTCAGAAGGTGAAGCTGAGTCGCTTGAGCAGTTATTGGAAGGGGTCAACCAGTTTTCTTCTAAACGCTTTAGAGTTCCATTCTCAGCTAACCTTAAAATGCCTTCAGAAAAGTCTTTCACCAACGGAGAGTCTCTTTGGAATACCTGCTTAGTCATATGTATCAAATGGGTTATATTAGAGAATTTGAGGGATAAGAAAGCTACAAGAATCATTACTGAACACACATACATATATACATACAGACAGACAGAATATACTTCATGCTTTGTTCAATCAAGTCAGTCATGGAAAGTTAAAAATCCTCAATAGCCCTATTTCGTTTCAATTTCATACTTCTTAGAGTATTAAAATGATTCAAATTGTAAGTCTCTATATATTAACAAGTTTTGAATAGTCTGAATTATTCCTCAAACTTTGTACTATACATGCAAAAACATGTTTAATTGAAATTACAATTATATTCTCAAGTACTAATTAAGTGCATGATAAAAAAAAAAAATCATGGACTATGAACATGCAGTATTTTGCCAATAGATTTCTACTCCTTTCTATCCTTGTTATGAGGCATCTCCAACCACTTCACCAGAAAATAGAAATAGCTAAGTCATTAAATTTGTTTGAAAATGAAAAAAAAAAAATCTATATTTACCCATTTGTAAAATTATGATTTGTACATCTTAAGAAGTGAAAAAGCAAAGTTGCCTCAAACTTTAAATAGTGGCAATCTTAAAAATTATAATTAATATCTCACTTGGTGACCTATAAATGCAATAAGAACCACTCATTCCTTCTAGAAAGTGGCTTGTAATATAGAGTCAAGGGAGTATCGTTTTTTTTTTTTTGTGGGTAAATATATCGTTCTTCAAAAGTCAAAATTCACCTGACTGAATCAAAATATGACGAAGAACTCAAAGATATAAAGTTGAAAGAAAGGTACTCACAAAGCCAAGGCCTCCAAATTTGTAGCCAGCAGGAGTTGCAGTGTATTGATTGCAATACTTGTTCAAGAAAACCTTTTCATAAGGGCTCTCAAGGAAGAGAGCAGAAATCTGTTTGCTCTCAAACTTGGCCACAAAGTCAGGTTCACCATCAAGGTTTAAGATCTGCGCTGGAGGTATATCATAGACATGGAGCAAGTAGTTCTTCACAAATTGACTGCTATTATCACACCCAACTGTTAGCTTATTCTCCTTCAGCCACTCAACGTCTCTCCCACTTTTCATGCGTTTCACTGTGAGCATAGAAGACAGACTTGCTGTGTAGCTTGAAGTCAGAACGAACACCAGAAATAGCCATACAGCAACCACCACTCTTGCTGAGTTACTGTACACTTTACCCCCTGAGGAACAAACCGAAAAAATAATTATAACTATCTAAGATGCTGATTAGTTTTATTAATTAATGGCCTCTATGGTTTGTAAAACCAGTGGGAATGTAATGAGTACAAATAGGGTTAAGTTACAAATTTGCTCAAGATGTTTTCACCTAAAAACAATGTTATCCTAAGAAGTTTTTTTGGGTTCATTATTACCCTAAAAGTTTAAAAACATTGCTGGCTTTAAACATTTTTAATGATAAGAGGAGATATTGCACCATTTTAGCACTTCAAATGAGAGATCTTGGATCTAAAAAAAAACTATTTATGAGTGAAAACTTTTAAGATAAATTTGCACATTATATAATATCATGTAATGGAGACTACATGAGTTTGTTTGGTATGATATTTGAACATATAAAAATCAAATATATTATTTATATTTTATTAAATTAACATAAAAATAAAAATTCCGTTTAATAGATGACAGCAGTAAATGGCCTGGTCAAGCTAAGGAGATAAAGGAAAATAATGCCTTGATTACACGAAGTCCCTTTCCATGTAATCGAATCAAAATGGTGATGAATTAATCAAATAATTACAAGAGTCATATAGAGCAAATGCATTATTTGTGCTTGAGTCTTACCGTGAGCGAAGAATAGGGAAGAAAAGGCGAACCAAGAAGTGTTGCTGAGTTGATTTTTCCATGATCCTTTATAGCTAGGGTTTAAGGGATGCTCAAGGAACCAGATGGCTAGCGCTGTGTAGACGAAGATGGCACCAGTTGCAACCCACATTTGCAAGCTAAATGGCTTCACGAACAGAAACGTCGTTCCTTCTCTCTCAGCTGGAAGTATGAGCGATAAACCAGACTCCGAGTATGGCTGTGTGAAAGATACATTCTTCAATCGGTCCTCAAGTATTGTTACGTCTCCAACAATAGCATCATAGCTCTGTCATGGTTTGGTACACAAAAATATAATAGGATTAGTTTTTTTTGTTCCATGTCTATTAAAATTAATATAGTTCTCTTTATATATAAAAAAAAATGAATAGTTTTCTTGAAATACTATTAAATTCGTACATTATCAGACTGCCTAAGAGGTGCATTGTGAGACAATTACTCATATATCTCAATTTAATTTATGACTCTACATATTCTAAGCTTATTTGAATAAAATATTATAATTTTAATTCAAGAGCATATTAATAGAGTGAGATAACTTGGATCAAATTAAAATTTTAAAAAATTATTAAAGTTTGATTATATAAGTACGTACGTTAAAAAAATCAAATAAAAAATTAAACAAAATTTTAATAACATATTAGGCTATCATGAGCAATTTGACTATTCAAATTTTTAGCATTTCTTTGTCGTGTAAGATTCAAAACTTCTGTTTTTGGCATTTTATAATCATATAAGTTTTTTCCTTGTGTTATATGTAGACCAGGTCCAAGTTAAAATGGAGAAAAGTCAATAGTCTAATTAAGGAAGTGTATCCCCAGAAAAAGATCTAATGAAAAAGAAAATTTTTAAGAAATATCAGCAGCCATAATATTAGAGGATACTGTTTAAACCTTCCCCAGAATTAAGTCCCAAAATGGAAATAAAAATTCTATGGTTCCGATTACTTTAACCAGTAAATTAATGTCAACAAATGCTATATATGCATATGCGAGAAATACTTACATACTCCCGGAGTGCCACGTCATCCATGCTCTGGCTAATGAGAATGTTCCAAGTATCCTCTATTGTGGATCTCATATCCCATAAATTTCTCTTGATTATTTCTCTTTTTCCATAATAAATATATATTGTAATGGGTTATGGAAAAATGAAAATAATCAGGAGAAATTTATGGGATATGGGATCACAATAGAGGACACTTGGAACATTCTCATTAGCCAGAGCATGGATGACGTGGCACTCCGGGAGTATGTAAGTATTTCTCATGCATATGCAATACAACACTTCATATATAGTTAATTACAGAAAAATAAACATAAAGTTGAGATTTTAATTACCTGCTGGTCCACAAAATTTTGTAGAAGCACATCATAAGATATATCATAGACCGGGGAATATTTATATGGAAGACCAGAGTACTTATGTTTCAGCTGTTCTTGAATTTTTTCAAAAATTTCAATACACAGACCAACATATTTGCCATCAGACTCTTCCTTCACAAAATTATCGAAAGCTGGCTTTACAGTAACTGCTACTTTCAAAGGATTCCCCTCCGAAGGTATGTTCCATCCTAATGGAGCATTATCATTATCGTTGTTCAGATCAGTCTTTAGACCTCCAGGCCAAACCACCGGACCACTTAGACTATTTCTAGCAGCTTCGCTTCCTTTATCTCTGCCTTGCAGAGATTTAAAGAACTTCAAATTTGGTTCCCAAATGTCCAACTCTGTGTATTTCTTGTTAACCACGTTTATCACCCTTAACCATGGAGTCTCTGATAAATAGCCTTCCTTGAACCTTATGCTACCAGTTAAACCAGTGAAGTTACTAGAGAGCATTGTCTCCATGAACACTCTCGAGTTATTATTAGTACCATTCATCTTCTCGAGGGCTTTTGTGACAACGGTGATGCTATCATAAGCTTGAAGTGCATAGAATCCTGCTGGATCAGAATGGTTTTGAAAGTTTCCTATGAACTGAGTATAAGCACTTGAAGTAGTAGAATAGTAGCTTTTGATTCCAATAGTACCTTCCATGGAGGATAAGACAGTCTCATTGACTGAGTCAATCAAGGCAGCAATATCCTCATTAATAATCCAAACCGAATCTTTCCTTAAGAACCCAATTTTCTTAGCTTCTCTGAACAAATGGGTCACCATAGGCAACGAGGCTTTGAGAACAATGAAAACCCTAGATTGTGCTGATAATAATAGATCAATCAGTTCATCAAGAACAAACCCTTTTGGATCAGATAAAGAAGAAAATGGTGGGAGGATAAGTCTACGTTCAATTTGGGAATTAGTCTTCAAGAGGGCTTCAGAAAGTAGAGTTAACATGCCTGAAGAATCAGTACTATAGAAATCATCTTCGTAAATGGCTATAACCTTTCGCCAACCATATGCATGAACAATATCAGCTATGCAGTTCATGTTATCTGTCTGGTTTTTGGCCACTTGAATCAGAAAAGGCCAACGAAATGGGATTGATGATGGTGGTGAGGATATTGAAGGGGATGAGAATGAAATTACTGGAACTTGAGCTTTATCTCCAAGTTCAGCTACAAAAGCTGCTTCCTCCCATCTCTCCATTCCAATGATAACTTCAACTTTCGTTTCATTTATTAGCTTTTCAGCTGGAAAACAAAATAATTACAAGGATTCACTCATCATATACCTAATATAATATATATTTATAAACAAAGGCATCTGAATATATATATATATATAGGATTATTAGTTAATCCTTATAATTTTAAATCCTCAGTTTTGGTTCTTACAGGACTTGGTTTGAGTTTAAATATAGAAACTAAAGCTAAAACTCCTTAAGATTATAGAGACCAGTTGTTAAACAAGACCAAATTCTTATAAAACTATAAGAAGATGAGCCAAAACTAAAATTCAATCAAATTACGAAACTGACAATGGTATAAATTAACCCACACACACACACACACTAACCAGCAGAAGCTGCCTGCAGTGGATTGCTTAGAGAGTCACGAAAATGGAGAGATATGTTGAGGCTGTTTGAACGGTTGTTAAAGCTTTGGGCTGCAATTTCCATGGCTGCTTTCTGTTGCTTTCCTACTTGAGAATTGACATCAAGAATTGCACCAACATTAATATTGACTCCACTATTATTACTGTTATCTGCTGCAGCTCCTGTGAAGCAATTGAGAAGGAAGATGATGGAACTGAACGCAGAAAAAAGAAGCAAAAGGCTTCGATCTGTATCCATAGCCTTGGAACCAAAGTTTGATATTCTATGAGATTTCAATTTGTAGTTGTTTCTGGGTTCATCAGCTAGCGTGCATTTAACAACTCAAGCCTTTAAATAATAATCTCATGAAGCTGACGATTTAATCAGTCGTGTTTCTTGCAGAAGATGCAAGAGATCCATTCAAAGCCTTCTTAGCAGTCAAACGAAGTTCCGATTAATCTGAACAATGCTTGAAAAATAGTATCTTTGATTATACAGGTAATCTTGTGTTACGTTGAAAGGTCAGACATATTTCGCGGCTTTATATAAACTGAGAATTTTAAAAGTTTTGAAAAGTCAATGGCTTTGAAGAGGTTGACAAAGAAAATTGGAGCATCTCTTTATGTTCATAATGCATTGTTATCCATTATTTTCCCAAGGCGTGTTTAGTTGGAC
Source organism: Vachellia collinsii (assembly GCA_006871305.1). Lineage (NCBI taxonomy): Eukaryota > Viridiplantae > Streptophyta > Magnoliopsida > Fabales > Fabaceae > Vachellia > Vachellia collinsii. Next base: position 61,152 of record QFDD01000040.1, on the reverse strand, counting down.
CCACAAACTTAATCTATCTTATCTTATCAGTTATCACCTGTATTATTAAATTGAGATATTTTACCACCCTTCTACTAACGGATCAATTAAAAAAAAGACTGTATGAAAGGTGCGTTTGAGTTTCAATCTTGCTCACCGTTTTCAGCAATTTTTTGTCATTGACCAGTTCCATAAAGTTTCAACACTTCATATTGTTTAAGATAGGAGGGGGTCCCTTCTAGACTGTCTACTCAGCGTTGGTTTTTCTGTAACATTATTTTATAACAATAACAAATTAACAGTGTACCTCTGTTTCCCTAATTTTATACGAAATTTTCGGTCCTCTGAATCTTACACGCTCTTAATCTCAAGTGATGATTTTTTATAATACTTATTATAATTAAAATTGAACTTAATATGTCAGCATCTGTAAAAGTTTTGTTAATGTTTAAAATTTTAATATCAACATCTTTTCTCTTAACCATATTAGAAACAAAGGACTTAAAAGACATTATAAATGAGTTAATACAATCTTTTGATCATTTAAATTTGTCTTCATTTTACTTTTAATCCATCAAGTTCAAATAATCCAATAAAAATTTGTTCTCATTTTAGCTATGGTATTTCAAGTTTCATTTTATTTAAAACATTTATTTTTTTATCCTTTGAAAGACAAAAATCACCAGTTTTAAACTTAAAAGATCAAAATCAAAATGAAAGCAAACTTAATGTAGCAAAGATTATATTAACTATATAAAATTAAGTGATTAAAATAAAACTGTGTAAGGTGAAATTTACTTTTTCCCTGTGAAAGTACTCAGAAAATGAATGTTCCCTTTGTACAAGACTACAAGGTCTCATGGCTCATTTGCAATTAAAGTTTTCCACAATTTACCCAAAAATTTATTAGAAATTCACAAGAAGCCCGCCTCAAACTTTTCTCATAATTCACAAAGGTCCGATGGTTTTCCTCAGAAGCTCACTCAAAAGCAACACAAATATATATATATATATATATCCAATGCGAAAGTGATCTTCACACTTAAGAGGAATGATCACCTCATGCTTATATGTCCTTCATAATACCTTTTAAATTTTAAATGTGGGACTGTCTTACATATTTCAAAAAAAAATATAATAAAGAAATTTGTAAGAAGACCAACCTTAGATAATTTTCTTGAGAAACCCATCACTACAAAAAAAAAAAAAATCAAATTTCCGACAGAATTTCCAATTCAAATTTTCCATCTCTAAATTAACCACAGAAAAACATTTAGTGGCTAATTTTGTCATTAAAATATTAGCAATAAAATTTTTCATGGCAAATTATGTTGCTAATTTTATATAAAGTATTTTTAGCCATGAAATTTTAGCATTGGTAATTTTTATGGCAAATACAGCCGCTAATTTTATACGGGGTATCTTAAGATATGGAATTAGCCATTGAATTTTCCCGTGACTAATGTCCGTAACAAGTTCTATTGATAATTCCATGACTAAAATTTAAGATTTATTTTAGTTATAATAAATTTATATTAAAAATAATTTTTTAAAAAAATTATGATATTAATAATCATATAAATCTATAAAAATTATTTTCAAATCAATAATATATTATATATGAAATGAAATGAAAATATATAAAATAATAAACATATATATAGTTATTTTTAATTAATTTTAGTTAAAAAATAGAATGTAAATTTAAAATTGACGAAAACTATATTTATAAAAAAATTTATTCTAGATTTAAAATATAAATTTTTTTTAATTTGAAATTAATTTATATTAAAAATTATAATAAATACATAAAAATTCTTTTGAAGTTGTATCCATTTAAAATTAAAATTATCATTCAATTTATTTTTAGTTTATAATAATATTGTTTGTACATAGTATGTATTATAAATATTTATATACATAAATATAAATAATTTATTATATAAAATAATATTATATATTTAAATATACATTTAAGAGATGCAAAGTTATTACAACTCAACTTATACATAAAAGCTCACACGTGCACTGAGTTGAAGGTTATGAAGTGACATGTGGCCTCCAACGGAGATGACATGTAGCGTGGCAGCCTAACTAATGAGGTGGCAGCCAAGGAGGGTGACATATGGTATTTTTTTTATAAGAAGAAAATAAATTTCCTATGGTAATTTGCAAAGGAATTAGAATTCCGTTGGTGATTCAATTTGTCAAGATAAATTTAGCGATTGAACAAATTCCGTCATTAATTCTATTCCATGTCAAATTCTTTGGTAAACCTAAAATTCTATTCCATAGTTCCCTCTTTTTTTTTTCTTAGTGATGTTGTGGACTTGTGCGGCATATATTTCTCTCATCAAAACTAAATTTCTCAGCATCTTTAAGAAAAATATAGATTCCCCAAAAAAAAAACCATATACGTGTAACATCTGCAACCAAACATCACAATATCTAAAGCATATTTTTAATATAATAACTGGTATACAGTTTGCTTTAAATGGTATTCCTAAATATAAAATTAAGAAACAGCAAGAACGTCTTTTATCGTTTCGGGAGGTTAAAAACCATTAACAACTGCAGCTAATGAAATTGGCATGGAATATATTGAATTTCATTAATATGATAATCAAGTATATACACAATCAATCATGATGTAACAGACCATGGATAAATATCTAACAGAAAGTAGTTAACAAGTTAATAAGAACATTGTTACTCTATCCTTGACAGCTACCAAAAGAGTTTTATTGGGTTATATATAGGTCGATCATCCAACTTATTGCAACCTTCGTCATCATTTCTAACAAAAACAACAATTAATTTATTGCTGTCTTTTCCAAAAAGAACATTTGCGGTTTCCCTATCTTATCTCATGTGCGATGCCAAATATTATAAATGTATAATTGATTGTGAAGCTTTTCATATTCAAAAAGGACAATGCAAGAAGAAGAAGAAGAAGAAGAAGAAGATCAATAGTAATATGGCAAACTCATCAACATTCTTGTTCTTGTTCTTCTTCTTGGCCTCTTCCCTTGCTGTGTCTCATGTTGTCGCAAGTGGCGATGCTTTGGTGCCAGCTATGTATGTTTTTGGAGATTCAACTGTTGATGTCGGAAATAACAATTATCTGAATTCAAAAGCAAAGGCAGCTTGGCCTTATGGTATTGACAATAATAATACAACGGGTCGATTCAGTAATGGCAAAGTTTCAGTCGACTTTCTTGGTAAGATTTTATCCCCATCAATAATCAACATCAATATACAATATATATATATATAACCTTATAAATAGCAGATGACATCACTCATGATAAATAAACAATATAATATGTTTCACAACTATCCTAAGATTTTGATTCCATTGGTAGAGAGTTGAATCTTTGTATCTACCTTTAAACATTAACCTGTAGTTATTTGTTTTCATGGTACTAAAAACCGAGCTGAACCGGACAATCCTATCGGTTGGATCTTTCAGCAAACTTGTTAATAACTCGGTTTGGACTAGAAAGTTGTATTCATGGTAGAGCTGGATTGGATCAGAGCTGAGCTAATAATTTAACTGAATCCTGAAACGGCTTGTAGAGAACTAAAAGGGGGTTTTGGATCTAACAGAAATTAAAAAAATGGTTGAAAGAAGTCTAAAAAGCTGTCAAAAAAATAAAAAGTTGACTATCTCAAAAAGCTAATATATTTTCACACCATTTTCATGAAAAAGAGTTATTACATTAAAGACCGTATGTATTATAGTGTTATTATGTTGATAACTAGAATTTCTATAAATGTATTTCTTATATATTATTATATATGCATATAACTATTTTTATTAAATATTATTTCGTTATTGGTTTGAGTAACCAGTTTAACCGGCTGAACCATGAAAAGCCAGGATAGCCTTTTCAGTTTGATTTTAAATATTTAACATTGATTTGTTTCAATTTTTTATTTGTTGTGAAAATAATTACTCGAGTGTGTGTGTGTGTGTCTGATGGTGTTTGTCTTTGCTTGATAGCTACTTATTTGGGTTTACCATCGGCTCCTGCATACTTGAGTCTCTCCCACCATCAAAGAAGTCAAATAGTTACCGGAATTAACTATGCATCAGCATCCTGTGGAATCTTGAAAACAACCGGAAGTGTAAGATTATTCTAAATTAGCTTTACAAAAATTTTCATCATTGTATTTACTATACTCTCTGATGTTTAATTTAAAACCTAGTTGACTAATCTAGAAAAATTAAGAAAGCTATATAAATTACTTTATAGTTATCGTTGAAACTAATTTACTTAACTTATAAACCGATATCCTACCTCCAATCCTTAATATAAGTTATATTTGACTTTTTAAGAGATATTAAGGATGTTAAATAAATTGATATATAAGTAGTTTAGATTATATATATAATTTAAATTAGTTTATTTAATTTCTTTAATCTTCTAAAAAAAGTCAGTTGATGCTTATATTAATGACTAGAAATAGTATATGCTAATGATACACATTAATATTTTGATATATAAGTAGTTTAGATTATATATATAATTTAAATTAGTTTATTTAATTTCTTTAATCTTCTAAAAAAAGTCAGTTGATGCTTATATTAATGACTAGAGATAGTATATTCTAATGATACACATTAATATTTTGGAGAAATTATGCAATATATGCTATAATTAAGTAATTTATTTAGCTTTTTTAATCTCTCTAACTTGTTAAATTAGGTATTATATTAAGGACAAAGGGTAGTGTAATTCTTCTCTTGAATCATTAATGTTATATTATCATTAATCAATCTTCTAATTGTGAACTTTTGTTTTAATTAGGGAGAATGTCTATCTCTGGAGAAACAAATCAAATACTTCAATTCAACTGCGACAAAAGATCTTCCAAAAAACATAACCAATGAAGAGAAATTACGAGAACACATCGCCAAATCCATATTCTTGTTCTTTATCGGCAATAATGATTTCAATCCTGAGGTGAACAGTAACATCACAGCCAAAATGAGTTTTGACCAATTATCAGATATTCTCCTTGACGAAATCACAAAACAAATCAAGGTCCGTTCCACACACACACACACACACATATATAATAGCTTTTTAAAGTTTCTATGTATATGTTTTTATTATGATTTTCATATGGTAAAGTTTCACAAGTTCAAAAGTTTTCCTAGTCTTTTGGGATTGACTCTTACCTTCCTTTAGATTTGTATTTGCATCTGTAACATTGATGCTTTCATTAAGACCCTGATGTCCGTTGAGAGTTCAAACAGGTAAAAGGTTGAGTGAAGCGTCATGAGGTGCATTGTTATGAGTTTCATCACACTTGGGAGCTTCACAAAAGGGATTTATAAGTTCAAAAGGCTCTCCCACTTAATAATGTTACACACACACGATTTTATCTGATTTTTGTTTTGAATGATTTTCAGAAAGTTTATGATCTTGGTGGAAGAAAGTTTGTGTTATCAAGCCTTTCAGCATGTCCGCCACATTATTACAACGTATCAGCAGGATGTGGAAGTAGATATTATGCAGACAAGCTTCCTGGTAGGTTAGAAGGATTAGAAAAGAGTGGTCTCTCTGGCTTAGTGTATACGATATTTGATGGATTCAAAATATACGCAAGGGTCATTCAAAATCCCCCAGAATTTGGTAAGTTAATTAAACCTATTTAGTTTGTTCATTAATCTCTTTTTATCTTCCTATAGTTTTGACTTGGTTATAACTCAATCCTTAAATGTTAATTCGGTGAAACTGGGTTTTTATAGTATTGGCTCAATTGGAACTTAGTTACTCAATTTTAATAACTATGACTCAGTCCTTTTATTTAATCATTTATAACATTACTTCCTAAGTTCCACGAAGTACATATTTTTTTAATTTTCTAAAATATAGAACTACAGCTTTAAATTGATAAATTATAGGGAATGAACTACATCAAGTCAAAACTAGACTAAAGAACCTCAATTGTACTGGGATTGATATATAACTGAATCAAAGCTATATAGACTTAAAAATTAGTTTTCCCTTATTTCAATTTGGGTTAAGATATAAATTTATCCTAAATGTTTTGTTTAGAAGTAATGTTATCCTAAAAATTTTTCCGGAAGTTTCAAAGTATAGCAACATTACCCCACCCCATTAAAAAGTTAACATTAAATGTTAAAAAATTGATGTTGAACGTTAACATTTTAACAGTAAAGGGCAACATTAATCCATTTCAACACTAAATAAATTTGCACCTTAGCCCTTTTAATTTATAATTTTAGAAGCACTCATCATTGCTTTTTTTAAAAAAAAAAATTATTTGCATATGCAGGATTCACACAGGTAGGTGTAGCTTGTTATGACAATGATAGCAAAACACTTTGTCCAGAGAGATCAAAGTACAATCAATTTGACAAATTTGGCCATCAAACTGAAGCCTCACATGAGATTATAGCAAGGGAGTGTTTCAATGGAACCTCCTGCTCTCCTCACACCATAATGGACATGACCAAGTTATGAACTTCCTCATCATAATAATTGTTGCCAACTGAAATTTGAATGGAAGCGATCCACCATCATCATCACGAATTGTATTTCACAGGTTCATTTGATCCAAATTAAATTCCTAGTTTCTTTTGTTTGGTTTTTTACCAGCAAATTAAATTCCTTTTTCTGTAGCCCTTGTGACTCATTGATCAATTTACTTCATGCTTTATCAAGTTTTTTTTTTCTCAAATTAATTTTCTTTATTAATCGTTGGATGGTGACAAGGTTAAGGATTAATGGGCTAGCTTTAAGTCTAGACACACAAATTGATAACAAGCGTGCCAAAATAGAAATGAATACTTCCTTCGGTCTCTAATATATATCTCAATTTATTTTGTTTCTTATATTTATCATTTATCTATAAATTAATTTAATTAACTTATAAACTAATGTATAATATAACGTTGTACATAAATATTTTAAAAAGTTCAAATCACCTTTGTTACATAATCTAATCTATTCAAATTAGTTAAGTAACTCTTATCTTAATTACTAGTGGTAGTATAATTGAACATGATCAATATTCCTTTTGTTCAATATATAAAAGATTTAGGAAATTACCTACTTGAGGCATGCTACGATAATTTCTTTTGTTAAGCATATATATATCTTTTTATTAGAGACAATCATGTTAGAGGTACTATTGGACACTAAATATAAATACTTTTTTACATAAGATTTACAGTTTAATGTATTATATTGTAAGAAATTTTCTTGTTCTGCTTAATCTGTTGATGCACACGACCATAATTACTTACATATAGGGGTGCTCAACAGCTAACTTAGCCCAAAATCCTATGTTGAATATATGGTTGGGTTGGTCTACGTTACCAAGTCAGGTCAAACACCAGGTTGAGGACAAACCCAATTTTGCTCAGCCCAATATAATGTCTTTGCATGAGCATGCACATCTCTTATACACTTTCTCAAAAAAATTAATCTTTAATTTTGGCCTCCATTGTTTTTACTTAATTCTAACTTAATTTCTACACTTTTATTTATTAAAATTAAGTATCTATAGTTTTGATTCGCCTATAACGTAATCCTTAAATCACTTTAACTCATCCTTATAATTTAACTATTTTATAATTCTATCCACAACCTTTATTATACATATGATTTTATTTTTTAAAACATACGGATGAAATTATAAATCAGAGGAAGTCAAAATTCAGATGATGAGTTGTAAATGAGGTAAAACTATAAGATTAAGTTGCACCGAGTTAAAGGTATGAATTGAGTTACAATCAAGTGAAGACTATAGATACAAAAAAAATTAATTTTTCCTATTTTCATGTTTGATGGAACAATCACAATTAAATACAATATAAGAGAAATAATGTCTGACAAGTCTTGAGAATTTGTTGGTGAGAGTGAGACTTGTCAAATATTATTTCTCTTACTTCTCATCTAATTATGATTTTTCCTATTAAACTAACTCTATACACTTGCTTTTTATGCATCATATGTATTATTGACTTTAAAAATATGGTAAAAAGTTTGAAGAATTCAATCTTTTAATTTTATTTAAAATCTTAAATTAATTTCTTAGCTAATAATATAAAAAAAAATAAGTCATAATCAATTTAATTAAATTTTAGAAAATATTTCTTTTCATCATAATATGATTTCATTGGAATATATTTGGAATGAAAGTAATTATATTTTTATTAATAAATAAAATTAATTTATGATATTCTTTTAAAATATTTGAACATTTTTCTGGGGACCAACAAAACCCAACTTGTATATACCAAGGCAGTTAGATAACAAGCACAAATTAGTCAACTGAAACTAATTTTTTTTTATTTAAATTAAAGCAACTAAAATTAAACATTAGATTCTCAGACAATATAGAAGCGATTGAGAGGATCTCTAAAATAAATTTAAATCATCATCAAATTGATTCAAAGTGACAACAAAAGTTAAGCTAATTTAAACAACTAATCTAACCATATTCTTCATCCTAAGCTAAGCTTCACTCATCTTTCACATAACAAAATACTTTCCTAAATCATTTTTCTTCTTCACTTGTTCACAGAACATTGGATTGTTTTGTTATCAATCTGAGAAACCAATGCATCATCATCTGAACCAGATCAGCTCTGAGAAATCATGCAAATGCATATATATATATATATATTCATCGTCTTCACAACTGTTGTTAATTATGATCAGAGCTTCAAGGTGAGATCAGGGCCATTGATTCCTACTTCAGATCCCTCATGGTTTGATCCAAATATAGTTTCTTTCATGCCTACTAAGTCCTTCACTTCTAAAAAGTTGAAGAATGGTCTCTGATCTGATCCCCTTGACGATTCTGACTTTTGGTAAAAATCCTCCATTCTCTCCTGTACATTTTTACGCAACTAATCATCAACAGGTAGTCCTTAATTGAAAAATTATTAGAACAGTCTCACTAAATCAAAGCCATGAACTTAAAGTTTTTTTCTTTTTAAAAAATAATTTTGTTTTCTCTAATTTAGTTAGTTTCAAAAATGGATTCTTCAGTTCACAAGTTTTGCTTGAATGAGTGAATCGACTTGAAATGAACCTCATCTGATACCTCTACCCCAATATTTAACATAGATCCTTAATTAGTGGGAGTGTAGGACCCACAATTATGCATCTATATATAATTTGATTCACTTCACCTAAACTAAAATTAATTACTTCTGAAAGTTCATATTTTTATCAATAGTTCTTCAATAACAGTTTGCATAATTAACTGAAGACAGACACATACAATAGGGGCAGGACATACTTTAAATGTGGGTCCCATCACCTTCTTCTTCATGTCTCTCATCCATTTTCTATTGATGTTCTCTAACTCAAGAGTTCAGAATTAAATTTTGAAATGCGGGAATGATGAAAAGATCGAAGCTTACTTCTGGGGCTTGGTAAATAGGGTTATTGTTGCAAAGTTCCCTTTGAAACATAAGCGTGGGAGGTGAAGGAACTGGTGTAGTAGGAGCAGTAGAACCATTGAATGAAGAAAATCCTCCATTACTGATCTCAGAGCCAAACTCTCTGTTAAATCCCAAAGGACCACCCCATTTCACATCCCTGCTTAGGGGAGAAAAAGCATTTCATAGTTAACTAACCAACTACAACACAATATAATAATCAAACAAAACCTGATTGGTGAAGAGATTAGTTAATTAATTGGATGTTGAAGGAGTAGTGCATATACATATATACACACACAAACCTGAAGCGATCATTATTTGAAGTTGACTTCTTGTGTGGTCTGGTAATTAAGTTAGAAGAAAACGGAGTAACTTGGAAGGTCGATGAAGGAACCAGAGAGTTCTCAAATGATGAAGGGTGAGGCCTCTTCATACCAACCATCTGCAATAATAACCCATGATCAATTTTTAGTCAATATAATTTACAATTAACCCAGTTAGTTTTGGATTTGGGGCGTCAGCTGCCCATTGTAGCTGCCCCCTCTACTGCCCCACAAATTTGGGGCTCTTCCCAAATAATTTACCCAGGTAGATTGATATTTTTAACGTGTTTATCTTTGAAAAATCATAACAAATTGTAAACATAACTATTTTTTGCCCATAAGATATTAAAATGTTAATCATTTTATATAGAATCTAAATATCTAAAGAAACAATAAAAAAACATTTGAGAAGAACTCAAAATTTGTAGGGCAACAGAGGGGGCAGTAATTGCAATGGGGTAGCTAACACCCCGAATTTGTTAGTTTCTCAGTCGTTGCAAGTAATTGCTTGTAGAGCTGGGAAATAGGACCGGCCCGGCCCATTAGGGCCTAGGGCCTAAACGGGCCGGCCCGTTTAGGCCCTAGTCCCCAAAATCCCATTTTCCTTCAGGCCCGGCCCGCGAGAGGTCGGCCCTCGGGCCGGTCACTGTTCAATTTTTTTTTTAAAAAAAAAAAATACATTATTTTTAACCCAATACAATTTTCTTACTCAAAAACATATAAAATCATGTCTAAATAACTATATCAAAAATAATAAACACTCTAAAAGTTTTAAACTTAAGTTCACAAATCATATAATATAAACTTATTTCTTCATCAATTATTATCACTATCTTCAATTTTAAGAATATTTGCATTTGACCAAGCTTCACTAGGAATAGGCTCAGAAGGTTTTGCTTTGACAAGATAAAAAATATGAAGTATTTCATCTGTAACATCATCATCATCATCATTTTAAGTTTTTGCAACAAATAATAAACCAAAATCATAAATTTAAAATATGTTTATTATGTAAAATACATATAAATTATTTAAAAAAATATAAAAAAAAAATTATGGCGGGCTTAAAAGGGCCGGCCCTTTTAAGCCCTCGGCCCATTAGGGCTGGCCCTTTTAGGCCCGTTTCCTTCTGGAAGCTCAAAATCACAGGCCCGGCCCTCCAATTAATCGGGCTTAATCGGACCGGCCCTACGGGCCCGGCCCAAATTCCCGGCTCTAATTGCTTGGACATATTCTGTGATAATATATATATATAGGGCACAAATTCCCATGCTACTGTAAGAAACAGCTGGTTTTCCTAACTGAAATATCAAAGTCAAAAAGAATCCATAGGGTTCAACACTAAAATCAGTTACACAAACATTGAACCAAAGCCTAGGCAAGTTATTGATCTGTTCTTTCATCTAGTAAAAAAAAATTGGTCATTCTTCCTTATTCCTGAGACTAATTATGTTGCACATATATGATATGATGAAAAAAATTTCAAAAAAGAAAGAAAATATTAGCCCTTGACTTGATCTTAGAGATGTTTTAAACCCAAAAAAAAAAAAATCAATAGAAAGGTATATATGAAGCAAGGGCAGTGAAACCTTAGGTTCCTCTGGGTTCCTAGATATGCAATTGAAGTAAGAACTTTGGTTTGAAGGGGGCTCATGATTGTACAGGCCCGTTGGTAATGAGCTTGAAGAAGGTGGTGGAGCACAAGGGCCCAAAATCTGTTTCATCTGCAAACAACAATTAACACAACACAGATCACCCAAATGAAGAAGAAATATATAAGAATCTCATCAGGCACATTAATTATTAACAGTGACAAATTAGTTCTTACCATGGAAGAAGAGTGCCGATTAGTACAGTGCCTCTTTTGAGGCAAAGCCGAGTGAGAAGACCAAAGATGATTGTTATTACTGGATTCACTGTAAAAATTCCTTGAAGATGAATTTATGAAGTGAAGATGATGATCATGATCACGATCAGGTTGGGATAATCCATCACACGCACTCGGATTCATCGGGAATAGAGGCTGTTCTAGAAAATTCCTTCCTTCTTGTTGTGTTGATGTGCTATAGCCATAGAGAGAAGGTGGTGGTGGTGGTGGTGGTGGAGGTGGACTTAAGTGGTCAAATCTTGGGGCTATTGGGACGTGACGAGAAGGAGGTGGAGGAGGACGAGATGTCACTGTCACCGGCATAGGTAGCAGAGGCGTAGGAGGTGGCGGTGGCGGTGGCGGAGGAGGAGGAGGGCAGTGGGGCTTCAATGGTGGAGATGAATGGAGATGAAGATTGAAACAGGAAGGTGAAACTGAAAATCCTTCTACACTATTATTATTATCATTAATACTACTATTAGTACTAATATTATGATTAATATTAATTCCTGATCTCTCTGACTTTTCTTGCTCTCTCAAGATCTTTTCCAGTTCAGCCACACCAGGCCCTCGTTTGGGAATTTTTGGACGTTTCTGCTGTTTCTTCATCCCTGAACTCCAAACCCCAGAAGAACCACCGCCGTTACTCCCACAGCCACAACCGCCACCGCCGGCACCACCACCACCTCCAACGCCACCACTGCTGCTACTGCTGCTAAACATGATCTGTATTATTACAGTCTGTATGTGTATCTGGATCTGTTTGTCTTTTTCGTTTGAACAAACGAATCCAGATATGAAGATCCAGTGATGCTCTCAAATTCGAAACAGTTCAAAATACAGACCCATTTGAAGATATATCACGCAATGATAATTTTTTTTTTTTGGGGGGGGGGGTGGTGACAGTGATCAGAAGAAGTGATTCCCGGATTTGTGGATGGGAATTTATAATGAGAGTGAGATGAAGATATGGATCAAGAAGAAGAGAAAAAGCTTTAGATGAGTAGTGATAAGAGTGAAGCGGAAGAAGGTAATCTAATGATCTAAACGCCTTTGGTTATTTTACCAGGATTTTTTCAGACCCTTATGATTTTGTCCGAGAAGGAAGAAGGAAGAAAAAAGCGCAACAAGGAGAGAAAAAAGTGTAACAAAGCCCGGAAATCCAAGCATGCCCATCAGAATCTTTCTCCCATTACCGCATTTCTCGCCCTTGTTTTTCTCACTCGATTTTGCTTTCTCTGGGAAAACAAAGACTTTTAAGATCTACAGAGAGAGAGAGTTCTTCTTCTACTACTACCCTCGAGGGGTATTAGCGACTAGGAATCAGTGAAAATCTTTGCTATTTTTAACATCTGAGGCTCATAGCTATTAATACTATATGCATGCAATTTATGGGCACATGTATACTCCATATTCGTATTGTGGGGCCTACACATTTGAATTTAATCTCATTTATTGCTTCTTCTTTTTCTTAATTTCCATTGTGTCCTTGTGAGCTCAACGAGGACTATTCCAGGGAGGGTTTGAGTGAACCTATTGATGAAAAAAAAAGGTAGAAAATCATTTGGTTAGTCTGGACATATTCAGTGAAGATTAAAGAATCTATGAATGATAAAAGGTTGATCAAACTATTTATAACCTTGTTAATTAAAAAGAGTAAAGAAAGACCTAAGAGGACGTTCAATGAGATTGACAAGCGAGACCTCTTATTTTAACAATATATTCAAATATTTATTTTTATCAAGTTTAATAACATTATGTGATTTATATAATCAATCCCATCTTATAGGATAAAGTTTTGTTGTTATAGTTGTTGTCATCCTTATAAACTTAATATTATTTTTATTTTATTTACTACTACTACATTTTCAAGTTTAGATTGTTGCTTAAATCAGCAGTAAAATCTATTTTTTTAAAGTAATTTATAGTCTACGATATATATTATAAGTATATAAGAAGAGTTTTATATTAACTTAGACAAATGTGTTTTTTCAATACTTATACAAGCTGGCCTATAAGTCCGTTTGGCTACGGGTAAAACCAAATTTTGGGGTGAAAATAATAATAATAGATTAACTTTTTTAGAAAACCAATGTAAAGAAGCTTCTATACATTTAGATGTATAAGAGAAAAATAAATGTGCCGAAAGTCTCCTCTCATTAATTTAGTACGTTATGAATCTCATTTAAAATATAGGGCCTGGTTAATTAGATGCGTAATTATAAATAAAAGTATATAACGAATTAATAAATATATTATATTGTTGCCAACCTATAAATATCTTATATGTCATAATATATATAACGGATTAATCTCATTTCATAATGATATCTTACGTAGAAATTAATATAATATTCATGGATGTGTAAAATAAATTAAATCTCAATTAATTATTATTTTAAAATTTTATAGAATACACCAATGAATTGATTACCTCAATTTAATTCAGGTTAAAAGAAATTACCTCAATTTAAATATGGCAATAAGTTAATGTTATAACAAGGAAATATGCAAAACACAAAACTTATATGACCTTGGTTTCAATTATGTCTTTGCCTATCCAACAAAAGGATAACATAATTTTGCAAAATAAACACACACCCACATGCCATATCCATTTAATTACATTATCCTTTTGGATTTAATTGAATTAAAAAAAATAATTTGGAAGACACTAGAGATGAATCAATTACGCCTATATAAGGCAACTATGTATGCCTCAAAAGCCTTCTTAATATGCAAAAAAATTTCAAAGATTAGACCAATATGTATTCCACCCTTAATTTCTAATTTTCTATTTTAAAACCAAATCTTTCCAAAAGAACAAAATGTATATTTACATTTTGACTATTTCTCTAAATATGGTATATATGCTCAGAAATATTTGACAAAGCCAACACACACACGCAAATCTATACGTATTTATATAGACACTTATTTACTATTCACATGGGTTATAAAGTTGTAATCTTTACTATTTAAGAAGATCATACATATTATCACACCATTATTATTTTCTGATCAGAGATATTCTTCTCAGCCCACAACCAAAGTGATAAAAATTAAAAAAATAAAAATGAGAATAACCCTATTTATGGATTGATATCTTAGCTGGAGAGAGGGATCCAAAGACACATTTAGGGTAAGAATATTTGTGTATAAATGATAATTTATAGTAAACAAAAAAAAACATATTTACACATAATATCAAATGCCATTAATAGAAGTGCAAAAGGCAGAGCCAGAGGCATATTTGAAAGTTGATGGATCTAAATTGAGAACAATTAATAAATGGCTTCCACTGCTTGACCTACGGATTTTATGGTTAAATTTTTCTGTAATAATAATTATGCACCATATATAAATTAATTAAAAGAATGAAATATGTAAAAGGATAAAATAGAGACAAGATCCCATATATTCACGGTACAGTTGGAGAGAGACCAGGAAAGAGGTTGAGGAGTGTAATAAACTAATAATGAGGTTTGAACGAGAATATAGGAATCTTTTTCAGTTCAAAAATATAATTTTATTTTTTTATGATGTAATATAATATTCACTTCCTCCCTTTGTGCTGCGAATTTTAAGGATAATATTTTCTGTAATGATGCACCATACATGTTTTTTGGAAAAAAAAACAGGAATATGAAAAGTATTGAAAATATGTAAAAGATATGTAGGGACAAGATATATTGATAATTATACAAACACACACATGGTGCAATATTGGAGGCATACAAAGAAAAACGTGATGGGTGTAATAACAAGGCAGTAAAAAGTTTGATCATTATCCACAATCGTTTTTTTATTTTTTGTTCTTCTCTTTCTTTCTATAGATTCGGATGAATAATTGAATATGAATATTATATTGGAGGCCATGTGTAATATAATATTCACTTTTTTATTTATTGTAAACTAGACTTTTTTTTTCATTTTATGCATTCTACAAAGGTTCACTACAAAAAAAAAACAGATTTTAATAGTGGTTTTTTTATGCATTTGTAACAGTTAAAATCGCATCAAGATAATGTAGTAGCAGTTACAAAAACTGCTGCAAAAACCACAGAAAGAAGACATTTTACAACAGTTTTATTGAACCGATACACATGGTCAAACCCACTACTAATATTACAACGTTTTTAACAAAATTGCTTTGAAAAAGGAGGCAAACATGGGAATCACAAGGAGATATTTGTAATGGTTTAAAAACCACAACTACTAGAAAGAGCATTTTGGATTTTTGTAGTGATGTTTGTCACGGTTATAAACCACGACTAAATTATTAGATTTTGGGGGGCAAAAGAACAAAATTTAGTAATGGTTCTTAAACTGCTACTAATTTAGTACATGGTTAAATTAAATTTTACCATTAAAATTTTTCAGTGAGAGGCAAAAATTAAATTTTGCCGCTAACAATTTGTAGCGATTTAAAAACTATTCCAAATCTCACTCAGAATTTAAAATCACCACCTTCACACCATGTTTTTTAAGGGCTAAATGGAAAATTTAATAATGGTATCGTGTAATTCATATAATTAATCCGACCTTGTAAGGCAAAGTTTTGTTGTTATAATTGTTGTCATCCTTATAAACTTAATATTATTTTCATTTTATTTACTACTACTACATTTTTAAGTTTAGAGTGTCAGTTTAATCAGCGGTAGAATCTATTTTTTTAAAAATAATTTATACTATACAAAATAAGTATATAAAATGAGTTTTATATTAATTTAGACAAATGTATTTTTTCAATGCTTATACAAGCTGGCCTATAAGTCCGTTTGGCTACGGGCAAAACCAAATTTTGGGGTGAAAATAATAATAATAGATTAACTTTTTAGAAAACCAATGTAAAGAAGCTTCTATACATTAGATGTATAAGAGAAAAATAAATGTGCCGAAAGTCTCCTCTCATTAATTCGGTACGTTATGAATCTCATTTAAAATATAGGGCCTGGTTAATTAGATGCGTAATTATAAATAAAAATATATGACGAATTAATAAATTTCTTATATTGTTGCCAACCTATAAATATTTTATACATCATAATATATATAACGGATTAATCTCATTCCATAATGATATCTTACGTAGAAATTAATATAATATTCATGGATGTGTAAAATGAATTAAATCTGTTGGCAAAAAAAAAAAGTAAAATAAATTAAATCTCAATTAATTATTATTTTAAAATTTTATAGAATACACCAATGAATTGATTACCTCAATTTAATTGAGGCAAAAAAAATTACCTCACTTTAAATCACTACAAAAAAAATTAAATTTCCGACGGAATTAACTATGAAAAATTGAAAATTTCATTAGAAAAATGTACGTGATAAATTCATTCTGTGGTAAATTCCGTAGCAAACCAAAATTCCGTCAGTAATTCTATAGAAAATTCCATGGTTAATTTTATGTTTTTTTTTTTGCAATGAATATGGCGATAAGTTAATAATATAACAAGGAAATATGCCAAACACAAAACTTATATTACCTTTATTTCAATTATGTCTTTGCCTATCCAACAAAGGGATAACATAATTTTGCAAAATAAACACACACCCAAATGCCATATCCATTTAATTACATTATCCTTTTGAATTTAATTGAATTAAGAAAATTAATTTGGAAGACACTAGAGATGAATCAATTACGCCTATATAAGGCAACTATGTATGCCTCAAAACCCTTCTTAATATGCAAAAAAAAAATTCAAAGATTTAAAAACCATTCCAAATTTCACTCAGAATTTAAAATCACCGCCTTCCCGCCATATTTTTAAGGGTTAAATGGCAAATTTGGCCTATAAATATCCACGGAGTTGCATTGGGTGTCCGGAATTTTTTTAAAGGCAATATTGCCCCATAAGTGTTAAAATATGTGCAATATTGCCCCGTCTATTAATTTGACTGTTAAACGGTCATGTTTGACTAACGGAGACACGTGTCACTTCCTCATTGGTATTTTGATCACATTCTCTCTCCTCATCTCACCAATGAGGAAGCGACACGTGTCTTTGTAAATCAAACATAATCCTTTTAACGGTCAAACTAAAGGACGAGGCAACATTGCACATATTTTAATACTTTTGAGGTAAAATTGCCTTTAAAAAAATTTCTAAACACCCAGTGTAACTCTGTGGATACTTCCAAGGTAAATTTACCCCTTAACCCTATTTTTAACCAAAACTTAACATAATAAAATACATTCCGTTACTAAAATTCTTTATAATTTAAAAATGATAATTTATTTGTGGAATATTTTAATTAATGTTTGTTATTTAAATATATGACAAAATTAAATTTAGTTATAAAATGCTGGTTATTAATAATTGTCAGCTGAATGAAAGTGCTGCAAGTCTATGGCGGTTTGACTAATAACCACTACAAAACCATAATATTGTAGCGATTACTATAACCACTATAAAGTAACCACTGCAAATTGACCTTTTTTTTTTCCCTTGCAGTGGCTGATAAATATTGAATCAAAGCTAAATGGATTACACTATAATTAAGTTTTAATAAATAATAGAGATAAAACATTTAAATTTGTTGGGAAATAAAAATTTATGATTCATTAATTTTGTAATATGATAATTAAATTAATATTATAACAACAACAAAGCTTTTTTCCACTAGGTGTGATTGGTTACTTAGATCACATAATGCCATTGAACTTGATTAAAAAATCAAATTATTAGATAGATTGTTAACCATGAGGTCTTCAACTAACTTTTTAACCGGACTCCAAGTAGTTTGATCTACCTTTTTTATTGGCATATTAGTTAGCCTTCTTTAGACATATTCAAATCACCTCAAATGATTTTCTACAATTTATTCTTGAATAGGTGACACTTCAACGCTTTCTCAAATAAGTTCATTACTAATCTTATATTTTTTTTGTATAACTACACATTCATCTCAACATTTTCATTTCAACCACCCTTACTTTGTGTTCATGTAACCCTTTTAATGTCTAACATTAACATAAAACATTTCCAATTGAATAGCAACACAATAAAACATTGCTTTTACTTTATTTGGTTCTTTTGGATCACAAATAACTTCGATTGTTTTTCTCCATTTAAACACACAACTTCAATTATATGATTAACATCTCAATTAAAATATATTTTTTCCAAATTTTGGATAGAGATACGTGATTAACTGATTATTATGATTTGGTAATGCTTGATGCAACATATTTTTTATTTTAAGGAAGGTATAGGTACGTTTTTAAAATAAAGGAGAAGTCTCTGTACTTTAGACTAAACAGAGAGGAGGTTGATATATTTTACTCTCCCGGGTCTTAAATAGAAGATCCCGTGTGTTTGCACAACAAACAAGACATATATTTAGAATAGGATAGATTACCCTAAAATGTAACAATTCTTGGAAATTTACTGTAAAGTTTTAAAAGTTAGTGGGTTATTTTCAAATAGCATAAAATGCA
Source organism: Vachellia collinsii (assembly GCA_006871305.1). Lineage (NCBI taxonomy): Eukaryota > Viridiplantae > Streptophyta > Magnoliopsida > Fabales > Fabaceae > Vachellia > Vachellia collinsii. Next base: position 42,091 of record QFDD01000040.1, on the reverse strand, counting down.
TGGGGTATAGTGTAATTTTCCTAAATATAAACATATATTGTGTAAATTGATATAGATTCTTTTTTAAATATAAGTCTAGTGGATATTTATTTACTAAATACAGAAAATCTAAATCAGAAACTTAGAATATATTCCCCGGAAAATATAAAATTTAGGTAATGACGAGTAAGGCGAATTCAAAGAAATGAAGGACAATTAAAGAGCATTGATGAATTGATTATTGACGATGATTGGAAGATACGAAAAAAAACTTTAGTTCGATGGCATTGATTTAGCACAGTGGAGTTTAGTGGAAATTTAATTATGAGAATTTATGCCAAAAATTCAGCTATTTATTACTATGAATTTTTGTTCTTAGACTTGATGGCAAGTGGTATAACTTTCAAATTAAGATTTGCATTAAATTACAGCAGGCATAAATTGGATTTCGAATTATTTAAGGTTTCTAAACTGAAGTGAAACTAGTATCCCTTAAAAATATGTGTCAGATAATTTTGCACAGAAATAAATGCTTTGTCCTTTCCTTTTTATGTCAGAGTTGGTATCACATTAGAGTCATAGGATATCAATTGATCAAATACTGTAGAATGCATTTTAAAAAATAAATTTTATTTAAAATGTATTTTAAAAAATTACATTTATGTTTGGATAAATATTGAAGAAGTGATTTTTGATGGAAAATTATTTAAAAGGACATGAATATCATTAAATAATACATATATATTATTTTATGTATTGTTATAAAATTAAGGAAAAATAAAGTGATAAAAAAAAAGAATAAAAGAAAAATATACAATAAAATGAGATTATAATTTTTTTTAAATTAATTTTTTTATTGAAGAGATTATAAATAATAATAACACATTTTCAGTGTGGAGAAGAGGCTATGGATAGAGATATGGAGGGAATGCAATTTGAGCCGACGACAGAAAAAACTTCTTTGCCAAGAAGAAGCTTTTCGTAGAGAATGCATTTATTGGCTTTAAAATGCATTCCATGGGGCCTTAAAGCATTGCCAAACGGATTCGTATTCGTTGGTTAAAAAAAGATCAAATATTTATGTATTTTCTTCCTTTCATACTATTTTTAAAATACATTTGTAAAAATGTATATTTAATCCTCTAAACTTTTATAAAATTTTAGTATGCTTGCTTAATTTTATAAACATCTCTTTTCTGTCCTCCAACAATAACACTACAATTTGTTGTGGGGGAAACACTGTAAGTTTTAAATGATAGTTTTTTATGCCAATCTTTATTAGTTTAAAAAATTAAAATTAATATGGCAGTGTTATATTTAAGTATGTCCTGTCAATATTAAAAACAACTAATAATGTTAGAGGGAAAGGACTGTAAAAACTCTATAAAATTAAGGAACTAAAACAAAATTTTATACAAAATCAAAACATTAAAGATGAACCTTTGCCAGCTTGAATCTTGTTCATTAATCAATTGGTTAATTTTAACAGCTAATATTACTTAAAAAGGACAATTTTTAATGAAAATATAATATTAATTTTTTATGATAATTTGTGGTCGTTTCTTGGATCCTAGGAGATTAATTTTAAATGTATTGATATAGCCTTTAAATAGAAAATTCTGAAACTAATTATAACATCACTATCCATCATTTTTTAAAAGCGGAAATGTAGCTTTGCAATATCTTATCTGCAAATCAACTCGCCAAAACAGAAAATAGTTAGGTCAAGTTTCTTAATTTCGTTACATTAAGGTCTCCGATTATATGTAGCTATCCATATTATTTTTGAAGTATTATAATTAAAATATAAACAGGCATAAACAAAGTAAGACATATGTTTATATTTTATTGAAAAACTTAATATAATTAATATAAGGAATTGGATGTAAGTATGATCCTCATAATATACAATCATATATCATTTGACTTAATTATAATAATGGTAACAGTTTAAATTATCAATAGGATCTTTCTGATATTAATTCTCTTATATTGGACTTTATAGTAATTCCCCCAAAAGAAAAGTGTTAGTATCATCATAATGACGTGGGTCAGATCATATCCGTTCAAATCATATAAAAACGGAAGAAAATGAAATTTGACATCTTTGTAAATTAGTATGAATCAGTCACCTTCTTTTTGGTTGCAATCGCTTCTTCGAACGTATTATATATATATATGGCATTGTGATTGTGATAGCAATGCATTAATGAAAATATATGCCGTAGCACATCAAAATATTTAAATTCATATTGAAAATAAGATATTTTTTTATCGGTTTCATAATTAGTATTAAGGGGAATTACTATAAAGTCCCATGTAAGAGAATTAATATCAGAAAGGTCCTATTGACAACTCAAACCGTTACCATTGACAATTTAAATAACTCGTATTGACAACTTCTTAGGACCTTTCTGATATTAATTCTCTTGTATGGAACTTTATAGTAATTCCCCCCTTTCTTTTCTTTAAGTACCACAATGTGTGACTACTTGATACTTTTGATAAGTGTAGTAAGTTAACTTTTTTTTTTTTAAAAAAAAAGAGATTAAAAAAAAGGTAAATAATTATATAATGATTCGAATGAATAAATACTTTTAAATAATATGTTTATTTTTCTTAATCTTCTAAAAAAAAGTCCTCCGACTCTCATATTAAAGATCTATGCTAATACTACATTTTTTCCTTAATATAAGAGTTAGTGGTCTTTTTTTTAGAGATTAATCAAGCAAATTAACTAATTTATCTATCATTTTTTTCAAATTAATTCTACTGATTTATAAACTGATATAGAATCTAATTATATATATAAATATTTTATAATTTTTAATAATTAAGTGATTTATTTAACTTTTTTTAATAACTCTAAAAAGTTAACTGGCTCTTATATTAAAAAATGGAGGTAGTATATTTTAACGATGACATTATAAATATACTTTTAATAATGAATATTTTATGTTCGAACACTTTGCATCAAGCACTTCTTCTATCTCATATGCACAACTTTGACCTTTTCGTGGTTTAGACTTAGATAACTGTTTATAATTAATTGTGATTGTTAACTTAACCAAGTCGCAATTTATAATGGACATTTTTTTTTCATTTTTATTAGAAAAATCTTTTCCAGCCTCTTTTTCTTAGAATGCCCAATATTTTTGGGAAAATTAATCTTTTAGTCTCACAATTTTTTATTTTGTTGTAACTTAATCCCTGAACTATGACTTGGTGCAACTCAGTCCCTGTAATTTTGACTCGATTGTAACTCAATTCCTAAACTTTAATTCACTGCAATTCAGTCCCTATAGTTTTAACCATTTTATAATTTAGTCTTAATATTTTAGAAAATAAATCATGTATATAATTAAAAGCCAGTGGCTAAATTATAAAATGGTTAAAACTATAGGAACTGACTCAGTTGCAGTGAGTTAAAGTTCAGGGACTGAGTTACAATCGAGTTAAAACTACAGGAATTGAGTTGCATCAAGTGAAAGTTCAAAGACTAAATTATAACAAGATCAAAAGTTTAGGGACCAAAAAACGAATTTTCCCGAATTTTTTAGACGCATGACATCCATCCGCTCTAAGAGCCCTATATTTGTGCAATTCAAAGACATCATTCCATATTTACAAATATGAAAGCTCTTGTATCTCTTTCGAAAATTCAGATAATTAATTATGGTGAGAAACCATAATCAAACCATTTGAAATATACTGATTTGTCAACGCAAAAATTTCACGCTAACTACAAGTCTAAGTACCTTAATTTCATTGTAAGCAATCAATGAATAAAATTCTTACTCCTTAATGACATGAAAAAAAAATTTAGATTGAGTTTGGCACATGCCATTGATGGGCTGTGATTGATGTTGAGATGTGAGTGTTTGATAAACAACCAGAATCATTTAAAAAATCACTTTTAAGTGAGTTGAAATAAAACTCATCTCATATACTTACCCAGAACTTTGTAAAATTACTTAAAAAAAGTTAATCCAAACACTCACATGGTGCATGTTTTTTCAAAGAGTTGGGAAATCACGTTTGTGTAAGTTAAAACAAAACTTACCCCACATATATACTTTACACATACCATAAATTATATTCAAAAAGTAGTTTCTACCACTACATCCAAATAGGTCTTAGTCGACTGATGATGGAACATTTTTTATCATGTTGAACTTATAATTAATATTTCATAAATTCCTATGTTTTTCTCCCATAAGCAAACCTCTCTTTTTTATTTAAAATCCATCAAAATTCAAGCTTGCACATCAAACAGAACATTAATGCTACGTACCCTTTTCAATCTTCCATTTTTAGTTCTACTCTTTGTCCCAATTGCTGTGTTTACAATCTTGTAAAAAAACTCAGTATACACAAGTGGGCTTTCATGGAGCTTTTAAAAAAGGGGAAATTACACTCACCTCTCAAGAAAGAAAATTTATCCATTCAAAGTCCCAAATGATCATTAAATAAATCTGAAACCCGAACAACGATCTGGATGTAATTAAATCTAAATGTACCATTACTAATTTAACAAAGCTTCTTGGTTATGTTGCACCTTCACCACTAGCTCGCCCAGTCTCGCCTCCGCTACCCTTCCAGAGAGAGACGAGAGACCAGTGGACGCGAAGGAGGAAGAGACGGCCGAATTAGTGCATGCAAGAGTAGTTTCAGACTAAGGTGAGTCTCTGCCAATCTTCTATTTCTTCGATCTAGAGCGATTTCGGAGTGGGAGGGAGGGGAGCGACTGAAACCTGAAGAGAAAGAAATTAACGATTAAGCGGTTTTGTGGCAAGTAAGGGTAGATTAAAGTTTATAATCATGTTCATTGTTGTTGCTTGTGGTTAGATGCTCTTCTATATTGCGATCAGAACAGTTTGAGCCTATTTTTGAATATGAAAATTTTTAGATTTCAAAATGAAGCGCACAAATCGTAATAAAAAGGCTAAAAGGATAGTTGTATGATTAGGAAGGTGTGATTTATGCTTATGAGAGCGTGAAACCATGGGATCTTCGTTTTTTGGCTGGCTGTTTCAGGAGGCAAAGCATCGGGTTCACAGGAGAGAAGTGAAGGGGATTTTAGATGCCATGAATATGAAGATTAGATGACGGTTGTGGCTGTGGGGTTTGGATTTTGGAATTGGAAACTGATTTAAAGCTTACTGATTGTAATTAACATTTCAAAGAGATGTGCAATGAATTCGAATGGTGTATATCTATATGTTGGTTTGATGCTATCCGAATCAAAACTCAGTATTTGGAAGTTGGAATCGACTATTCTCTACTAATTTAATGTAATATGATATGCTGACATGAAGTTTTGAAATGATAAATCTATATAAAGGTTTTGTTTGATGCTTCCTCATGGCTTGATTGGTTTGAGGGTGAGTAGGGTGGGTGACAAGGTTATGTTACCTTATTTGGTTTGTAGAAGGTAAGGGGAAAATAAAGAATCCTTCGTTTGGCTTAAAAGGGAAGAGAATGGATGGTAACAACAATTTTATTAGTTTATCCTTACACATTAATTTATATTTTTTTAGTCTTATCACATTTAAAGTAATTTAAATCTTGCTTCAAAATAAATTAATATTAGAATATACACATAATAAAATGATATAATGATATTTTTGTATTTGTAGTTAGTCAAATAAAATATTTTAAAAGAGTAATTAACAAATGTTATCTTTTAACCATAAAAAGTCATATTTTGCCCCTAAATTTCATTATTTTTTTAGGAGCACAAGTAAAATTGCTGTTTTTTTTAATTTGTACTTGATCCATCATGATTTTACCCACATCATCTCATTAATAAAATTAAATTAATAAAATTAACAAATTCCATTTTGGGCATAAGTAAAATATGCAAAAAGTTAATGATACTCACAAACTATGTTTTTCATAAAGTCATTGCAATATTTAAAAGTCTATATACCAAAAAGTCATTAAGACATGTTCAAATTCCTATTTTGAACATGCAACAAAAAAATTCAAAGTCTATATATCAAAAAGTAATTACAACATGTTCAAATTCCTATTTTGAACATGCAACAAAAAATTCCTAGTCATCATGAAATACTCAAAAACCATGCCTTTTGAGCATCTACCAAAATATACAATAGGCATCATAAGTAGTTTGCTAACCGAAATATACAAAAGCCATACCTTTTGAGCATCTACCAAAATATACATAGTTAGATAACCATATAATTAAATAGAATTATAGAATAGTTTTATTATAATTTACTTCTTACTTGAAGGTGGACATTAAACCACTATCCTAAGCTTATCAACATCTCTCATAAGAAAGCAATATATATTAGGAATTCTCTCAACATCACATCCACATTCCTCAAGCATTTTCCAAAGCAGTTCACTTGACAATTGTGGCACTTGCATCCTTGTGGTGGAGGGTTTTTGTAGAATCGAGTTTCCTTGCATAATTGCCTCAACCACTGCACTCATCAGCCCTATTGATTCCATGATATTATTTTCTTGTTCTATAGGCACCCTCCATGTCCTCTTGTTGCAAGCACTATTTGCAACATGCGAATTATCTTGTTAAGGAGATTGACCTTGTATAAATGAGTTAACTTGCCCATGACCTTGTGAAATAAGGTTATCAATGTCCTTGACAGTTTCAATGACCTCTTCTTAAGTTTGACATCTCTTTCTCCACTCATGCATTGTTTCCCCTTCATCTCCTCTGGCTCTGTCAACTCCATATAGTATCACCATCTTTTCATAATTTGGAAAAGGAGTTTTCCATAGTGTAGCTTTTGGGTTTCACTTGAAAAAAAATAAACACAATCTCAAGGAAAACTAATATGTAATCAAGGCTAATTGTTGTGCAAGACAATTATGAACAAAGCACAATATAGTTATTTTGCAACCAAAAAAAGAGAAAACAACTCAGCTAATGGAGACAACATTGTCCATTCCTATATCCTAAAGCAATAAAGGAACTCATAATGTAGTTGTGGTAAAGTAGTGATAATGAGTTGGAGGACAAGAAAATATAATTATAAACAGCCAAAAAAAAAGTTCCACAGTCAAAAGAAAGAAACCGAAAGAACATCCTATCTCCCAAATGCATTGTCCATTCCAAGGATAGCAGGTGTTAAACTGATGTGCCCAAAATGCATTGTTATTATGCAAAAGAAAATTTATGAAAGCACCAAATATATATAAAAATGGAATACAACATAGCAAACTGACGTTCCCAAACTTAAATGGAAAAACAATACATACATACATATTTACCTCGATCAATGCATCCCAAATTTCTGGGGCAAAAAAAAAATGCATCCCAAACTTCAGGGTCAACATCTCATAATTGTGTTGTTGGGTTCCAAGCAAACCCACTCAAACTTTTAAAAATGTCATGAACATATGAGAAGTTTCTCTTCAACATCTTCCATCAATTCTTCATCCTCTCCTTGTCAATTTGTTTACCAAATAAAGAACTCAAATATTTAACTATATTGTCATAAGTTGTCCATGTAAAAGTGCCACCAACTTTGTGACCCTCATTATATTCAGTCATAAAAGCATCAATGAGGACATCATCCATAATTCTTGTTCAATTCAATGCGTTTTTACTATTATTTGGTGGCATCCTATAACATTAGACCATGAACAACAACAACAACAACAACAACAACAATAATACACATCAACGTGGCAAAAGTGTGCCATTTGTATCAAATCTGGATATGTTAAATCTGGACAACAAACAAACTAAATTTAAGAATAATATCTGAAATTGAAATTGTAATACAATAAGCTTAATGTTTGAAATTGAAATTCAACAAAATTTAGGAATCATAATACACATCAAACAACGAAGTTCATGAAATATTGAGAAAATAAACTTTAACACTCAACATCATCTTCAAGATTATCATTGATATCATCCTCAAGGTTTTTCTAGTAATCTGTCTACATTTGAGTGGTTATGCTTTCTTGAATTAGTTCACCTTGAGCAACCTTGTTACTATTACTACTTGAAGCCCGATTATTGTCATTCGATCCAATTTGCCTACGAAAGTCCATATCAACTTCTCTTATAAGATATTCATCAGGATCAACAATCATAAAGAAGTTATGAAGAATGATACATGCATATATTATCATTTTTTGAACTTTTATTCCATAGGTAGGTTCAGTTGCATTTGATATAATCGCAAATCTTTTCTTCAAAACACCAAAAGTTCGTTCAATTGCATTATGCAACTTTGCATGTTGAAGGTTAAATATTTAGTTTAAGGGTTGGTTTCTCTTTGAATACTCTTTCAAATGATAGCGACTTCCCAATAAGGTGTTATAAGTCCTCTTGTTAACATGAATCCATTATCCACGAGGTAATATTTACCTATCATAAATAAAGATAATTACAATAATAGGATTACAATCCCTAATGAATGTAAAATATATCAAAATAGGTGAAATATTTACCTTTAAGAATATTAAGCATATCGTCCCTTGTTAATACACTTTAAATAATCATTGAATCAGATGCAATGCCTTCTCATCCAGGAAGCACATAAGTGAACTTAGGTCAAATGTGCATGCTACTAAAACATTTTGTGTTGGGAATTCCTTCCTACCATAATATCTAGAAGCATCTACAACAGACACCTTGACATGTATATGTGTTTCATCTATAGCACTAAGACAATCTTTAAAATATAGGAAGAATTTACTCTCATTTTGAATTTCAAAAGGGATTTTGACCCATCAGGTGGTGCAACAAATTTTTATTTTAACTCAATGATAGCCGTTAAAACTTTATGAAAATGACGACTAATTGTCTCACTCGAACACCTAAACCAAACATTGACTTCACAATTTTCACATTATGTGCTAATATATGAAGAGTTTTTGCAACTTGTTGTTCTACACTTGATCAGTGTCTAGTTTGCAAACCATCCTCTCTTTCTAACATGCCACAAAATTCTAAGAAAGCTCTAGGAGTCATTTTAATAATATTTCGACTAGATGAGCAACTTCTTATTCTACTTATTATTTCATCCTGAACACTCTTTCTTTTGCCACTCAAACTGTAACTTATCTTTTTAGGACAAATCTCATTGACATATACTTGGGCAACAACACACATCAGTAGAGCCACTGCTCTTTGGTACAATTCAAACCAAAGCTACACTAGTAAAATGTATTCAAGTTTGTTGTCCATCTAACAAAGTAAAAAAGCATAATGCATATCAATACATGAGTCAAAACACATAAATATATTCATCGACAAGATATCCACTGAGCAATAATCGAATCATAATGTATAAACAATACCAAAAAATCATAGTGCGTATCAAAACCATAAATAAAAAATACATATTATTGTAATGTATCATGACCACGGTGATACGGATCCAACCCCATAAGTTAAGAATTTGATCAGCTAAAACCCTATAGGAACTTATCTCTAGATCTTTAGCTATAAAAGGCTCCACAAAAGTTGATCAGACTTTTGCAACTTGATCGATCAGTTAAAACCCTAGAGGAACTCGTATCTATATCTTTAACTATAAAAGGCTCTACAAGAGTTGATCACTCTCTCATGACCCAACCGTATTCTATCCCGAATACAAACCACAAGTTAAAACTTGCTAAGGAAAAACTTATCATTCAACCTGAAATAATTGAATACAACTTACTCCTTAAATAGAAAATTTACTAGCTCTAAGATAACTCAAAATATTAAAAAGATATAATGCCATCTACTTAAATTAAATCAAAGATATTGATAATATCCTTGAGATCCCTAATTTGGCACTCATATAACTAAAATATTATCCTAAAAGATAAACTACTAATATATCTTAAAATCAGTAAGATGATTCAAAATATCTAAAAGATGAATCAAATCTTCCTAAATACAAAAAAAAACCTTTTTTTAAATAATAAAATTACATAGAAAATAAAAATAAAAAGATTTAATTAACTTCTTCCATGTACTTCTCTGGATAGTTGAATGCCAAGCAAGATATCTACTTGAATTGATATAATTGCTCTTTGGATTCCTATCACACCGGCAATATGATTTCATGGTTTTGCAATGTACCAGAACCATATTATTGTTTAAACAATACCACGGAGCAAGATAGCCACGGAGAAATAATAGAATCATAATGCATATCAATACATAATACATATGACAAAGCAGGTTTAGATGAGAAATGATACCCACGGAGGGTGAAGATGCAATGTATAATACCAATTACAAAGCATTACATAATACCCATTACAAAGCAATACATAATACCCATGAATCAATAAAAAAAGAGTGGAGAGAGAAGATGCAATGTACAATACCCATTATAAAGCTGGTGTAATACCCATTCAGATTCCAATAATACCCATTCCGTAGAAAAGAGGCGATAAAATGAGAAATAACAGAGAAAGAATAACAGAGAAGGTGTAATAAAAAAAAAGTCACTAACATCTAAAGACTTTGTCTGAGTATTACAGAAGAAGAATTCATAACAAGAGTTCAATCGATAGCACCCATGCTTTGAGTAAAGAAAGGTTTAGGGTGGATTGTAGGAAGTGGGCTATATGTTTTTGTATTTAGATGAGAAGCTTTATGGCACCCACGTCAAAGAAAAGAGGTGGAGAAGGAGATGGAGAAAAGAGGCACCCACAATTCCCAATAGCTCCATGGCACCCACATTTTTGAACATCCAATGGAAACGAAAAAAGAAGCGCTAAGGAAGTGAAATAATGGAGAAGAAACTAAAAACCTTGACTACTATGGGTTTCAATGCCAATAGGTTGAGCTAAGGAAGGCCACAAAGCAAACGCCATTGAAGTCGCAAGTGGAGGGTAGGGGATGATGCAAGATGCAGAGAAGCGCGCTAAGGGCTGGTGAAGACGAGAGCAGGTGGAGGATGTGTTTGTTTTTTATTTCTGTGATAGGTATTATTGGAATACCATAATCTACATGGGGGCATAATAGTCCATAAAATTAGCTCCCCTCCAAAAATCCCCAAATTGGAGGGAACCAAGGGGAGGGAAAAAGAGCCAAAATTTTGGCTCCCATTCCCTCTAAAATTCCAAACCAAATGAGGGGAGGGGCTCATTTTTCCTCCCCTCCCCTGACCTACCTTCAAACCAAATAAGCCCTTATGATATAAAGGTGTCTTAGCTATATAAATTACAATTAGAGACATTCAAATGATGGTCAAGGGAGGCCATTGTAGAGGCTGAATTGTTTCTCTACATCGTTCCAATTTTATGGAATGTCCTTGAAGGGACATAGAGGCTGAAATGTTGATTATTGAATATTAATATGCATTAAATTTAAAATTTGAAGCTTAGGACTGAATAGAATCTTGCTGGTTTGAGTTACTAAAGTAGGAGATGGTTGTTTTAAATTGTCAACTATGATTTTAGAAGCTCCTTAGCAGTGATGGATGATAAGATGACTAAATTTTACAAACTTTATTCCTATTCCCTATTTTGAAACGGGTTGTTTTTGCAGGGGAAACCTGCAGGGAAGCTTCTGATGATCGAAGGAAATGAAGAGCAAAGCAACACTCAATTGTGTTATCTTATTTTTACTACCAAAAATAAAACAAATAACAGTTGTAATTACCTTTATGATAAACAAAAACCATTGTAATTATCAATGTACATTATCATTTCCTACTGTTTATGTGTATTAACAAGTGAGAGTGCTACCATTGACAAGGGAGCGAAAATGACAATTCGTGAGCAGCACACTATTATATTAGATTATATAACAAAATTATATCTATGTTGGATTACATAACCAATTTCACCTTGCTCATTAAATTAGTTGTTTATACATGCTGTGATACATGTCATAAGAGTTGTTAATATAACTAATCTAGTTGTCAATAACAAATGTGTGGTATATTGATACTAGTTGTTAATACATATTGTGATAGTTGTGAATATAACTATTTCAGTTGTTACTAAGAAGTTTGTGTTACATATTGACATTAGGCGTTAATACATGCTATGATAATTGTTAATATAGTTAGTTTAGTTGTAAATATTAAGTGTTCAATTTGACATTAAATATGGCACATTTGGGAATGCCTTGTTATTGCTAATGCTTGCAATGACAATGTACTTAATATCAGAATATATACTTGTTTGTTATATTATATCCAACATAAATTACACTAGAATATTAACTTTGTATCATATTACATTAGAATATACAACTTTATATTAGATGACATCATAATATATAACTTCATATTAGATTTTTTCAGTACAAAAATGATAAGTTAAAATGCCAGTAATGACAAGTGGAGTGCTTTCAATAACAAGTCACTTTACATCAGAATATATAACTTGTCTTTTTTTGCCAACAAAGAGGACAATAGTATTGAACTTAAACACAGATACATAGTCTCAGATACAAGAAATTAAAAGAAAACAACATAAAAACAAAAGAAGAAAGCTAGCACTAGCATTACAAAGATCATCAATAAAGCCAAAATAAAAGACAAGACTATAAAAACGATCCTGAGAGCCATACGCCAAGAAGGCACACAAAGAGACGGCGCTTGAGATACCCAATTCAGAGGGTAAGAGCCATCTAACGAAGCTTTGGCCAACCACCAGGTCACCAAATCTGCTTTCATGGGAATCCATATGCAATCATGGTTCCTAAATAGGTTCCTTGAGATAAGAGGAGTCTCAAGGAGGAGATCCATAAGGCAAACAATGGCGAAAACATAATCAGCAAGGCAATACATGGTAAAATCACAACTCCAGCCCAACAACGAACAGTGATGCCATACACTCAGAACAGACCATGCCCAAATAAGAATAGTGTCAACCAACACACTGAACAGGCACAAATCAAGCCCATAAAGAACCTCATGTACACATTCACTGAACAGACTCAAGTTGATAAATTTAATTGGACCATGCATAGACCCTACAGTAAGCTTCAACGCTACAAAGCTAGCCTTCCTCCCACAAACAAATTTCTCCAGCCAATAATTCTTATAATAGATTTTCATCCTAGCATAGGCATGAATTACCGTCCTCCAATTCCAAGTTAACCAATCCATAACACTTTCCCACATACTTGAATAATCAGGAATACAAAATGCAGCAAAACCAGCAACAAATTGCCCAATCATATCTTTTTGCACGCTTAAACCAAACACTAAACCAGCAAAGTAATTTTGGGGCACAGAGGAACTCTGAGTAAAGGCAGGAACACAGACCTTAATGTGCAGGAGACCTATCTCCACTGAGTTCCCCTGTGTTGATTCCTTTGCTTCATACCGACGTGTATAACTCTCCATCCTCAAAGCTTGAAAGATGGACATATTCGACTTCACAAACGACATAGCTTTGGTCGGCATGGTTGCAAACATCTCCAGCTCCATGTGCATAGCAGATTGTCTTCTGCAACCCTGTGAAGCCTTCTTCCGAGAATAAACCCCAGAGCCCACCTCAGTACTCGAAGCAATCAAACTCATCTTCTTTGAAATGCTCTGTCTCGCTTCCTCCGGTCTCCACTTAAAGATTGAGAAGCCCCAAGAACCCTCCAACAAGGTTTCCGTCCATGGCTTCCTTACCCCTAATGTTCTGTTTCGCCTCCCTTTAAATCCATCCATCGCCTTCCTTAGTCCCGGAGGAACCCATCGGAGATCGCAATCAGAGTTCTTTAGGCCAGATCGAGGGACATTAGCCAACGCGCGATGAAACCCACCGCCCTCAATGTCCCCAGAAACGAACCCCTTAGAACTCACGCCCTCCGACAGCCACTCAACGGGGATACAGTGAAGAAGCTCCATAAAAGGAGAAGAAGAGACCCAAGCTCGATTTTCCGGCAGGTGCACCACCCAAGCACGACGGCTGGAAAAGAAACCCTAGCAGAGAGGGAAAAACTCGACTGCGCGAGAACAGAATATATAACTTGTCAATTTCAATTGGTTTGCTGTTATTATAAGCACCTTCACTTGTTATTACATTGCACCTCACTTGTTAGTGACTAGAGTTTATTTTCGGAACTTGTCATTAGCCTTTGAATACTTGTCAATATCACATAACAAAGTTATCATTACCAAGAAACAAAATTATCACTTGCAAATGCAAATTTATACTGTCTAAATCCATGAGCTAAGCAAAAAGACCATTTACATTGGCAAATGTAAATTACAAAAATAGACCATTTACAAAAAAAATTACATAAAGAAGAATGGACATTGTACTATGAACTAAGTTATAAAGAATGCCATGTCTATTTACAGAAAAGGCAATTTCAATGTCAGTCATAACAATATATTTTCATTTATATGGTCTTCCACATCTATCTCTTCCTTTTACTTTGCTAGTAGCCTGGTAAGAGAAACAACAAATTGTCTCCAAATTGACCCAAAATACACCATCAAGGTTGCATAGCCTCCAAAAGTTTCTTGTACACCTGCCTAGTAGTCAAATCCTCCACCTGAAGAACATTATTAAATTTAGATTATTTATCACTTTTTTTAAATATATAAACTCATATCCCTGGTGTAAAAAACTCACATGACAAAGCCATGTTCAAAACAAATACTATGTGAGCCCCTCACTCCAGATTCCTTGTTAAAATAATTACTTGAGCATACGTTTGAATTCATATCCCTCATGTAAGGGACTCACATGATTTCCTGGTAAATATGGTTTCACATACAATATATTTTGGTTACAATTTCATATAACTAGACCTAATATTTCAGATATATATAGAGTTGTCATCCATCGCAGTATGACATATCAAGTGTGGCACATTAAATTATCAACACATGCCTATTCACCTGTCAATTTTTGCTGCTAGAAATTCCGATATAATGCATTTTAATATACTTATTTCGGTACACATGAATCATATTAGAAAGGTCGTATTGTAATATGTTGTAATTTGAATGGATTGAGCAATCTGTGTAACAAAAGATGGATGCAACTTTAAGCCTTTAACTGTCCTTTTCACAAAGACCACCAACTCTGAGTCAGGATTTATAAATATCACTTCAAAATATATGCACATAGAAATTTTTTTTTAATTGTTATAAAAAAAAAAGGAATTTTTTTTAAGATTTAATATTAACCTATGGCATGGACCTAAAACAGGACATAGCTGTCACTTTCATCATGAGGACTAAACAAGTTCTCTTAATCTATAGTACCCACGTCTCTGAAGCAATGTTAAGCTAGTAGCTAATGTAAAATTTTAGAGTATATGTGCCAGAAGTAAAGCTCCAATGTAAAATTAGTCCAACAAGCTATAAGGAAGCAATTCTATAGTTATTCTTCGTTATTTTTGAATAAAAAGAAGAAGCTACATTATAATTGAAAAAGAAAAAGAAGAGAATAATTGATAACGAAGCAACCAAAGCTAAGACAGAAAAAGAAATTTACCAGAAGGGTTTCAAGTGAAAGCATCATTGTATCTCTGGCCATCAATTTCAATATCCAGTTGAATGAGCGCCAAGTTATCAAGATGTAGGCTGAGTACGTTCAACATTTAGCTGATATAATTCAGAATTGAAACAGGAGCAGAGAGATTGAATTTATATTCTCTGCAGAAGAAATTATAAACAATATTAGTTCAAAGATTTTGGTGTTTCCCTTTCAATTTCTTCTGAGTAGCTCCAATTGAATGCATGTAAATAATCAAGACAAGTGATTTTGAAAACAAAAGTTTACAACTTATCTTAGAATCATCTCAAAGATGAGACCCAACAATTGAAAGACTTCGAAGCAATAGCGAGGACCAGGGGAGCAGAGATTCATAGTCAGCGTGCATTCTCATCGTCCTTCAGTTTTTATTCAATTTAACCTTCTACCGGCGACCACAACGACGAAGATGACAAGCGCTTTGAAGAGAGGAGCAGGTGAGTGGGAGACTTTGAGCGAGTTCCGATATCCTGAGCTGCAACTCCCTTCTTAGATTTCTTTTCAAATAAAGAAGGGCAAACTGGTCTTTTTCATATTTCCATTTGATACAGCCTTGGTCCCTTGGTACTTCAAATTATTTTGATGATTTTGACGGACCAGATGTTAATAAAAGTTGGTCCCGTAGCTCAGTTGGTTAGAGCGTTGGTCTTATGAGCCGAAGGTCGCGGGTTCGAGCCCCGCCGGGACCAACTTTTATTTACATTTTTTAAACCAATCAGAACTTCCCACGTCAGAAACCATCAATCCCAGTGCCCCAAGCAACGGATGATAAGAACCCACGTGGCAACCCAATAAATATTCCGTATTCCCGCTTGTACCAGATTCCAACGTTTAAACTGATCCTAATCCATAATCTGGGTGGCACGACTAATTAACTAAAGACCCTTGTTTTCCATTTCGTCCACAAACAACTTTGAAGAAAAATTAGGAAAAAAATACCATTTCGATATGCTTATCGGTCAAATCCAAAACAACACCCAGAACACGAAGGAAAGCAACCCATTGCCAACAAAATGTTGCCACGGTTCGTTCTGCTGTCGCTGTGCCCTCTCCCTGTTGAATTCTTCAAATCTGACGCCCTTTGGCATTCCCATTACGCTCGACTCCTCTTCACTCCAATCAACATTCCTCTACTAAAGACGGAGAAAGTCTCTTTCTTTCCTCTACTTCTTCAAATGGGGGAAATTGAAGCTGGTATTGGGCCATGGCAGTCCACATTCTTCACCGAACTTTTATATTTTTCTTTTTTGTTTTTGTTTTTGCTGTTTTCCTCTCTCTCTCTCTCTCTCTCTCTCTCTCTATATATATATATATATATATATTTTTTTTTTGCTGTTTCTTTCTTAGTCTCTGTCTCTCTCTCGTTGCTGGGTTTTGCGTTTCTTTTACTTCTGCTGATATTATTGTCTACTCCTTTTTCGTCCCAAATCGAGACTGCCCAACATTGGGAGAAGGGTCTTCTTGCCTTTGGCTTTTTGCGGTTTCCCATCTGGTATGTGTCACACACCCTGATGCACTGTTGTTTGTTTTTGCAGTCCTTGACTTTTTTGTAATTCTGGGAATTTCTGCATCTTGATGATTGATAAGAATTTTAGGCGTGTTCTGCTTCCAGGACTGGATTTGTTGATCCGTATTTTTGTAGTTCTGTGTATTGATTACCGTATGGACTTGATGTGGATGGATATATTATTGTTGTTAGTGTGAAGTGAAATACGTTAAGAGTAGTTAGAGATTAGTTTAACTGTTACGAACTATGTATATAGTGATCGTAGATAATTATACATGTGTACAGAATTATAGAATCAATAGAATGAATGGAATAATATTCCTCTGTTATTCATCTTTTCTCTTGGTCATTTTTCATATTCACCTTCTTCCTCTCTCCATGATATTAGTGTCAGTCAGCGAGTGCCTATGGTGATAGCAAGACAGTAATGCATATAGCTACAGATCTGGTATTCCATGAAAGGACCGAGCATATAAAGATAGATTTTCATTTTTGAGAAGGAGAAAGTGCAGAAAGGTGTGATTAAGACTCAGCATGTTTGAATCAAAGAGCAGTTAGCTGACATATTAGGAAAAAGCTTCTAAGAAGACTGCATCAGTATTTGGTTCCCAAGTTGTGAGTCATGGACTGATTTGATCCCAACAGAGGGTGAGGATGGAGTGAACAACGTTAAGAGTGGCTAGAGATTAGTTATTCGGGTGTAACTGTTATGATTATGGACCATGTGTATAACAATTGTAGTTAGTTATTATTCCATGTGGACAAAATTATAGAGCGAATGGAATGGTATTCCTCTGTGATTCATCTTATCTCTCAATCATCTTTCATCTTCTTCACTTCAGTTACTGCTTGTAGCACGTACAGAATAAATCAGATGCCAACTGTAGCAGCCTAGATGGCTTAGAATATTAGTGGCTATATTAATTCGGTTCGAAATGTACAGTATACATATTTTTTTTGTCGTTCTTAATATGTTAGATACTATGTTATGCTTGGATGGAGTATGCTTTTCTGATCTTTATGTAATTGGTAACAGAATCCAATTGTAAAGTAGGTTTCGTCTAGGTGCAAGATAACTTGCCATGTTTAGGATGAAAGACTTTGTGAATGAGTATTATATATAGCGTGTCAATTTGATTATGTGGGTATGTTTGAATTTCTGCATCAACATATGCACATGAATTTGCTTGTTTTATGTGTATATTTATAACATAATGCATCATAGGCAAAGGGTAGCAGGCACAAACATTTGGACATGATTATAAACGACTTATATTACACAAGAATATTCAATCTTTTTATACTATTGTAATCCTCAGTCACATGTTTGAAGAAGCAGATACAGGGCTTTAATTTAATGAAATGAAATAAATCAGTATACTAAAAAAGAGGACATGAACTTCAATAGTGTTTCCTATTGTCTGAAAAGGTCACTTGTGGCATGATTAGGCCAGCTGACTATATTTAAATTAAACTTCAGCTGTTAAATGATATGCTAGTGAGTATTATTTTCTTTTAAAATAGCCCCAGGACTCTTCGCATCAAGGATGGGTTCAGGCAATTGGTTTAAGACAATAATGATTTGCTTTGGAAAGACAAAAGGCAGTTCAAAGAAAGCAAAGGTACATTGTGCTTCCTGTCCATCTTTAACTTCATTGCTATGTTTTCTGAAATAAGCAATGTGTAAAAAGTCAGAGTTATGTACGAAATAAAAAGTTAATTTGAGTTTGGGACAATAAACGTTGTTTAAAACAAGTAGTTGAATCACTTTATCAATATATAGGATGCAACAATCTGTTTATCCTAAAATGTGGTAAACTTTATTTTGTATCTGAGGCTTCTGTAACAAGAACATTTCTGTCCATATCTGCTCAACCCTTTTGAGACAGGGATCTCTAGCTCCAGGGAAACCCAGTGCAGTGGAGTCAAATAATCACAGAGGAAAAGGTTTTAATGGTGTAGTAAATGGTACTAAAAGTGAAAGCCGTGTATTACGTGGGGTCTCAATTGAAACTATTGCAGCAACAAGAATCCAAACAACATATCGGGCTTATAAGGTATGTCTAGTTGAAATTTTTACAGAATAGAGTTCTTAAACACGTTGGAACCTCCAACCTGACTTCATTAGCATAATCCTTAGTAATCATGGCTTCCTTCCCCATTTTTCATTATTATGATATTCTTGTTGATGTGCCCTTTGTGTTGTATCAACTAGGGAGGTTCATGATTAGCTCTAAGATATGGCAATGGCATATAAAAACAAGTGTAATGCCTTCTCATCTAACGCACACATGCATGCATGGCTTTTTTTAATATGTGCTGCCATTTCACTACTAGTATAAACCTCTGTTATTTCTCAGCTGCTGATTTTTGTTCTGAAATGCTGTTTTTCACCTTTTAGGCAAGAAAATCTCTCCGTCGTTTGAGAGGGTTTGCAAAATTAAAAATTGTGACTCAACGTCAGTCTGTTAAAAAGCAAGCTGGTATAACTTTAAGTTATCTTCATGAATGGAGCAAGATACAGAGCGAGATTAGAGCTCGCAGAATCTGTATGGTGACAGAAGACAGGGTCAGGCGGAAGAAGCTATTGTCACAACAAAAACTTGAGGCAAAGCTCCATGATCTAGAGGTAACCTTTCCTTCTTTGTGGTTTGATGGCTTGTTAAGCTAGGGATTTTCAACAATGAAATGCAGGAATCCTCTCTCTTTTCTTTCGTGGTCTTCGCTATTTCTTTGCATAGTTTTCGTTTCTTGTCTCTGGTTGAAATTGTTGAAAAGATATATCATTGACTAGTTATTGTCGCTGGCACTCCTCACTTGAACTTTTATTGAATCCATTTAGTTACTCTGTCTGAATCCATTCAGTTACTCTGTTCTAGTGATAGTAAAACTATATTTATTTACAGATTGAATGGTGTGGTGGTCCTGAAACCATGGAGGAGATCCTTGCAAGGATACACTGCAGAGAAGAAGCTGCCGTTAAACGCGAGAGAGCCCTGGCATATGCCTTTTCTCATCAAGTAGGTTATAATCAATCTTTTTTCAATAGGAGTCTCACAATCACTTTGTTTCTCCAAATTCATCTTGAGCTCAAATCACATGCATATCTTATGAATCATTGATACACACACACACACATGCGCGCGCACAGTGGAGATCCAATTCTAGTCAGAACCAATGGCTGGGAAATTATGAACTTAACAAAGGTAACTGGGGTTGGAGCTGGAAGGACCGCTGGATCGCCGCTCGCCCATGGGAAAGCCGCGTCGCTGCCAATACGCCTTTCAAAAAGGCTCAAACTAAGCAAGGTGGCAAGGCTCAAAAGGACAAGAGCTCATCAACACCTAAAACTGCTGTTTCATTTAAACCAGCAGTGGTTAATCCAAAAGCTAGGAGGTTGTCTTACTCAGACATAGAGAAAACTGAGACACATGAAGGAAAGCTATAGATAATCAATACGCTAACAAAGAACACACACACACACAAAAGTCATATATCACTGAAGAAAATAAGTAAGCATTTTATTTATCTGAATCCTTTCACTCCCTCCTTCTGCATATAAAGATGGAAGTTGGTGAATTTCAAACCCTTTAGTGTGATTGGTTGGTTCATCCTTTCAGTTTCTTATATTTTCTTCCTCAATAATGTATATTTAAAGAACAGACGGAGTCAACAGAAGACTTCATTTTTAATTTTAACCCTGTTTTGATAATCATGTTAATATAATAGAAATTCTTGCGGCCGTTACATTTGTACTCTTGTGATATACTAGTAGAAAACAGTACATTGCTTCATTGGATTTATTTATTTTTTTTATATTTATAAATATAAAAATTTAAAATTTTGGATGATATTTTATAAATGTTCAACACAACTTACAAACTTCTATATCGGGTCTATTTGGATAGGTGGTGAGAAAAGTGACTTTTTTGGTAGAATGTTTTTTGGAAAAGGAAATATGGGTGAAACTTAGAAGATGTAATGTAATTTATGTTTGAATAAATGTTGGAGAATAACTTTTGATGAAAAATGATTTAAAAATATATGAATTTCATCATATAATAAATATATATTATTTTATATATTGTGATAAAAGTAAGGGAAAATAAAATGATAAAAAATGAAATAATGAAAAATATATGTAAATAAGTACCATTAAATATATAAAATTATTCAATTAACTAATATTATATAACTAATTAGATCGTAAAATTTGTATAATTTATTATCTAATTTTCAATGAGCACCCAATGTGGGGAGCTCTCCCCAAATAAATGATATAACTGACCAAAGGAAAAAAAGCAGCAGATAAGGCCTCATTGTGACGCCATCAATAGGAATTTCTCCTGCCGACAAAAAAGAACTTTTACAAAAGTCCTTTTTTTTTGATACAGAAAAAAGTCCTTTTTCATTAAAGCTTTGGAGCAAAAAACCTCCACTGTACTTCTTAGGCTGAGAAGGTGTTTGGTAGGGCTTTCAACATCAATGCAAGCACACATTGCCTGCTGCGTTCTCTGTATATATATAATATTTATTCTGTTTCTCTATTTAAGAGTTAACAAAGTTTATGTTAATAATAATTGTAAAATTTTAATCCACTTTATTTATCAAATTTATAACATTTTAACTTTATTAATTGCACGTTTCAAATGAGTTGCTACACGCAATTTTTACCAATAACTCAATAAATAGCGTAACTAATTTTTTTTTATTTCTGTAAATTTATTATTTAACTCCTCCCTATAGCCACTCAAACAACAGAGCTAATCAAAAGCTAATAATAGGACTCAAACACAACCTGATTAAATCCCAAATCTACAGCCGTCTTCATCCGCTTTTGAGAGTCAAAGTCTCACATGAAAATGGAAGTTTTCTTTTTTTTTAATGAAAGACAAAATTATATAAATAATATTATCAAGTCTTACGAGGATATAAAAGAAATAGAAGAAGGGGAACATATAATAAAAGAGAGAAAATTCCTCAGCAGACTTTGAATATCCTAAGTTACTACATTGACGTGATCTGCTTGAATGTTTGTTGACGAGATGAAATGAAAGACCTGTTTATGCACCAGATCTACAACGTATTCCCACTTAAGGATAGCTGTGTAGTGTATCTTTGAGCCCAGAGTATGCATAATTTGAGGCATTGATGGTAGAAGAATGACTTTGTTGGCTCAGTTTTCCTCCAGCTCAAATGGTGTATGATCGATCCCTCAAAACATATTAGATAGTATCCTTTAATGTCTTCCTTTCCTTTCAATTTATGAAGAATGATGATCCGGTCATTGTTGTTGAATTCACCCTTATCAAAATTATTAGGCTTAGATATAGCCTTTGAGTTGTCATCTTAGGATGTACTGAGATAAATGGCAGTGAATGGGTAAATGGGTATTTTGGAGCCATACGTTAATCATTGGTGCCAAATGCACATTTCAAAATAGTCAATAGGTATTTTTACACCTAAACCCTAATGAGAATGATTATTCCCCTCAATGAGAGATAACTCTCCATCCTTGTGAAGTTGGCTTAAGGTGTCTTTAAGCCATGCCTGGAAGCACGTAAAGGAGGTTTCATTGAATTGAATTGAGAAGCAACCACACCATATTGATTTGGTATATGGACAAAGTTATGAATAGGTGATCAAGTGCTTCTTCATGATAGCATCCAAATGAACATTCACCAGAGACATTGAGATCATGCTTCCTTGGTATTTCAAAAGATGGTATAGCACTATGTAGCAGCTTTCATATGAACAACAGCTGCTTAGAAGGGAGACAGGTAGACCATAGAGATTTCCAAAAAGGATCATAAAGAGTGGCAGTGGAGTTTGAAGCGGAAGAGTAAATTTGAAAGCCGTGTTTAACATTGTAAATTGCCCTCGAGTTACCATGCCAGGATAGTTGATCATTTTGAGTTGCGGCAGAAATAGATAGACGAGAAATGAAGCTAGCAACAAATGAAGGGTACAATCTATGTAGCAAGGAGAGGTTCCATTGAGCTAGGTTCAAAGAGTTCGGAACATGCATTAACAGGTCTGAAACCCTACTGATGTTAGGAGGACTTGCAGACCCATATTGCATGGGCCATTTCCATGAGAGGAACAACCACACAAATTCATAACCTTACCCTCATGAAAATAGACAGTGAGGTACATAAAAAAGTAATTGCAGCAAATTGTATCCTCACGTATAAAAGGGTCATCATTCAACCAAAACACAAATATGATCACATTGATTAAACCAAGAATCAAGGTTTTAAGGAAGACAATCAATCGATAACTGATGAAAGATAAGATTTTTTTTTCATCCTTCACATGATGATTGAAATCTTCTGCAAACATCTGAAAATAAGAATATCGGGTACAAGATCTTTGCCTGTCCAAAGCCATTGATTTCATAGTGCTTGAGGGAAGAAGGACTTTCTCATAGGGAAGTGAAAATAATCAAAAATTGTATCAGGTAAAGTTATACATGAAATGATGACAGAGAAAACTATAAAAAGTGGGGAAGAAGAAATAGGAAGCAAGAAGCAAAATAATGTCTCAACGGCACCTAAAGGTCAGAGTAAATTGAATGGATTGGTGAAAATATTCAACAGAGCCTTTGTGTTGTGAACCTCACATAAAACTCTTAGCAAATCCTCTTCTAATCCACCAATGATCCAAAGAGCACACCACCTCTAGTTGGGCGCAAAATAACATTCATAAATCAGCACAAGTGAAATGAAAAGGCAAGCAACTCAAATTTGCTTCATTCAAAATTCTTCATCTAATATTAAATTCCTTTGGCATGTTACCTGCACAAAGAGTCCCCAATGATCCACACATCATGAGATAAATTATATATCCATCTTTGAGAGAAAGCTGAAAACCTAATATTATATATACATACATGTGCAGGTCAAATAAAGCTACAAACACCGGGTATTAAATATCTGGACTTAATATTCTAGATAAAAACTCAAAAAGGGCATCAAGCCTCATGGGTACAAAATGATCATCATCATCGGTATGCTTCTCTTCCAGCAAAACATAATAGCTTAAACTAAATCTGCAATGTAATATTGAAGGTTTAGGATTAAAACTCTTCAATGTGGTGGTTGCCAACTGAAACAAGACTTTCCACATAATTGAAAAACAAACCAGTGCCATCACCATATTTGGGAATATCAAACATCTTACACTCATTAGTGGTGATATTGAACAGAACGACCCTTCCTTCCCTTCTTTTTAATTCACATTTAGTTGTACCAATGTATAAAAAATTGCAGACAATTTCGTTCCCCCGAATAGTCCCTGGATCCAACAAGTATGGGAAGGGACCGGTACTATATTTCTTGGTCCAATTCCATCTTTCCCCGGATGCACCTGTTCCCTCGTCCATCACCCACAAATCAATCAAGGAAAATTCTAAGTTTCCAATACTAGTGTGACAAAGCATAGCAAGTTTGTTCTCGTGCACGGTAAGCCTATTCCGATATGATTTCGGAACTGAAGAAGGTAATGGTATCAAAGTGAACACTTCTGTTGCTATGTCAAATGAAATTACCAAATGACCATCATTTTCATCCTTCTCCCCCACGCTTAGCATAAACCCGAACCAAACAATAGCTCCATTAGCATGCAAACCCCCAGACATAAAAGATACACCATCTAAGTTGCCAAACTCTATTTCCTTCCATGACCCTGTACTTACTGAATATACGTGCACTTGATTAATCCGATTAGTACATGATAAACATTCTTCCGAACGAATAACCCGCTTACACATGGAAACATGAACTCTCACAATTCTGTAATCGTTAAGAATTGGACTGAATCCAAATCCTGTACGAAAATCCCTATGCTCAGAAACATCAACAGCTTCAGACACCTGTCTGACCTCTCTAGTAGCTGGATTCCATAAGAAAATCGATGCATTATCGGACTGGAAACAGAGCAAGCCATTAATGGAAGCCAGGATCGAAACACCGGACAAGGAACCGATAAGAGGCGCGCTTTGAGCTTTAACAACTTGCACCTCTTGATTGAAGAAACACCAGCCCGAAGGTTCAAATAGGCCATGCCCTTGGTAAAGGAGAGAAGGGTTTTGACGAGCGGAGTGGTAGAGATGGTCGGCAATAAAAGACGGGGTCTTGATGAGATTTTTCCAATGCTTGCAGACACATTGACATCGGATTAGGGATTTCACCGGAAGCCGTTTGAGAATGTTTCCGATGATATCTTCCGGAAGAACTGGCTTGTCGCCATCCATGAACACCTGCTTCATAGGGCTCAACTGGGTAGAACACATTTCTCAGACGGGAGGTTTGCCGATCAAAGGGTTCTTGGGAGAAAGGAGCCTGTTACAGTTGGTAATGTGGGTCAATCCGCACCGTAGCGGGTTGAGGCCGCCGCGGGGCGAGCTCAAAAGATCCTACGTATGGGTTGGGATTTTCCCAACCAGCCCGCCACTTTTTTTTTTAATTTTTAATTTTTTTTATATTTTTCTTACTCATAATATTTTTTTAGCTTACGTTTAAAATATCTTTTTTATTTGTTTCAATACCTCAAATAATTTTTTTTCATAAATTTAATTAATAAAAATACATCATAACTTGAACATAAAAAATCTAATTCAAATTTTATATAATACAACTTAAAGATATATAATGCATTTTATAAGAGTGGATTTAAACTAAATATAAACTAATCAAATAATTAATAGATATACAATATTAATTAGGTTTACATTATGATTAGATGTTATCCACATATCTTTTATAAAACAATTTTAATTTTTAAGAATTTAAAAAAAAAAAGGTTGGCAGGCTTGACGGGCTAACCCGCGAGTTGGCGGGTTGGCCCGCCGCTGGTTAAACCCGCCGCGGGCCGAACTCAAAATATCCTCTTATATATGGGTTGAGATTTTCCTAACCCAACCCGCCATGGGTTGGCGGGCCCAACCCATTACCGGCTCTAGAGCCAGTCTCGTCGCACTTTATTTGTTCATATTTAATTATTTATCTGAAATTGAGATAGAGAAATGAAGAAGAGGTGAGAAAATTGAAGAAGAGAATAAAAAGGGACTCTCTGAATAATACCTGAATAGCAATACTTCACAAATAGTTTGTTAACACAGTTCCAAAACTCTACCAGCCTCACCCACCCCTACCCCAGACAGTTGAGATAGACAATTGAAAAAACAAAAAGGAACTTCTAACCGAAAGGAGGTCTTTGCAAGCATATATGCAAGGTGAATCTCCTACCAATTGACATGAGTAAAACCCACCCTCTAATCCCTATGGATAATGAATATAACTTCATCAATCACCTCCTTAAAGGGGTGATTACTGTCACATCCCCTCAAAGTGCTCTCTCTTTCTCTTTATTGTATATCACCAAATGTGTGTGTAACATATATATTTATAGAAAACCAACATTAGATACTAATATAAAGAGTTACAAATTACAAGGAGAATAAATTGACAAAATTGTACAATTATATAATACATGGGATAAATGTTAGAAACTCTTCTATGAGAGGTTACAAGGTATAACGCTATTCAATATGGGAAGGAAGGTGAAAAGTTTTTCTTAAATGGTATGGACATCCATTTACTATAATTTCATAACATTCCCCCTTGAATGTTCATATAAAAATATTGTGTCTCATTAAAACCTTACAAGGAAAAACCCAGTGGGACAAAAACCCAGTGAAGGAAAAAGAGTATACAATATATATATTGAAGTTGCCTCGTTAAAAACCTTATTAGGAAAACCCAATGGAACAAAACCTTGAATAAGGGAAAAAGAGTGCAACATGATCTTTTCTCCCCCTGAAGATAGTATTAATTTTACTTCTTGATATGATAACATGATAGGAATCCAAAGAGCAATTATATCAATTCAAGTAGATATTTTGCTTGGCATTCAACTATACAGAGAAGCACATGGAAGAAGATAATTAAATCTTTTTATTTTTATTTTCTATGTAATTTTATTATTTAAAAAAGGTTTATTTTGTATTTAGTTGATTATTAGGAAGATTTGATTTATCTTTTAGATATTTTGAATCATCTTAATGATCTTTCGAATATATTAGTAGTTTATCTTTTAGGATAATATTTTAGTTATATGAGTGCTAAATTAGGAATCTTAAAGACATTATTTGATATCAATATCTTTGATTTAATTTAAGTAGATGGCATTATATCTTTTTAATATTTTGAATTATCTTAGGGCTAGTAAATTTTCTATTTAAGGAGCAAATTGTATTCAGTTATTTTAGGTTGAATGATAAGTTTTTCCTCAACAAGTTTTAATTTGTGGTTTATATTCTGAATAGAATACGGTTGGGTCATAAGAGAGTGATTAACTCTTATGGAGCTTTTTATAGTTAAAGATCTAGAGACGAGTTCCTCTAGGGTTTTAATTGATCAATCAGGTTACAAAAGTCTGATCAACTTTTGTGGAGCCTTTTTATAGCTAAGGATCTAGAGACAAGTTCCTTTAGAGTTTTAGCTGATTAATTCCTTAACATACAGGGTTAGATCTGTATCATAACAACATCACTTTTACTCCTCTTGATGACAATATAACTCATTGTGAGTATATTTTCTTAAATGTGACTATCATAGATGATTTTTTAAACAGCTGATCTTCTTTTGTTATCTGAACTATGCATGTATTCATCATCATTTCTTCTGGATATATTGAATATTTCATATACCCTCCATTATTTGCCTTATGCACCACAGAACTCACAAAAAAAATTATCATAAAAATAATCATAACATATTCTACAAAACTTAGTTACAATATAACATTATCATAGAATAAACATACAAGACGTCTAGTCCATTAAACTCAAAAAATATATAAGACATATAATGATGTTCTTGGGTATGCTCCTGATATGTTAAATCCTTCAAGGATTTTTTTATACGTATTTCACTATCCATTGAACCATATGCATAAGCTTTAACAGTATTCAATAGACTTATACCTTTTCATATTCTGTCAAACCAGTAATTATTTTTCATCCACCACAAAATAATATCCCTTATATATCATCATACCATTGTGAAAACATTTGTTCTCATATCATATAATAACTTTGTATTTCATGTGTTTGGATTGCAGGTCCATAATTCTGACATCGAAATAATACAATCATATTTTCGTTATGTCTTTTCCTTTTACTTCTGATCATGACCAATCACTTTTCTGTCTATTTTGCTCGACAGATTTATGTAGAAGATCCTTATTTGATCATGTGATATTATTATCAAAACTGTTGTCGACAACTTTATCTTTTTCGGTTCCATCTTTCTCATTGCGATATAACTTATTAAAATCTCAATATTACTTTTTAATTACTTAAACCTTTCTAGAGATTTTTGCAATTTGTTATGTCTTGGACTCTTCTAGAGTGCCAGACCCTTCAATAAGATCATCTTAATGATATACTCCTCTTTATCCAATGTATTATATTTGGAACCAATTGATTTCTCATGCTTCGGGCATGTCTCATATTTATACTAATTAGAGCATTTTCAGTTGGAATATGATAATTGATAATTCTCATTTAAGTCAGTAATTGAATCTAGCAAATATTTTGCAATACATCATAAATGCAATATTCGATGAACTTCTGATTCGTACTATCATTTCTTTTAGGATCTACATTTGATATTAACAATGCATTCAATGTGTTTTCTTTTCTAACTACTCAATTTCTCCCTCTCTTGTGGAAAAATTTTGTCAAATGACAATTAACCAATAATGCAGTACAAATCTCATAAACACATTTGCTCCCTTTAGAAACATAATTTTGTTTCACTTAGAGACAAATAGGGAGGAGAATCTTATCCAACATTTATCTCTACTTTCCATCTATGTGCATTGTGGTGAATCAATAAGAATAAACATTGCACATTCAAACCTTTAAGATGAAAAATATCTGGCTCCTGACCAAAAGCCAATTTCATTGGAAGAGTTTTGTTGGCTTGATATGTATAAGTGTTACAATAGATTAAATCAAATATGTTAACATTGAAGTGAAAATCTTGTTCCCATAAGTGTTGATCTAACTATTTATGGAGGCTTCAATAAATGATTTATGAATCGTATAATCTTGAAACTATACACTTAACATAATAATTTATTCAAACAATTTTGCAAACTTCAAGGTGTAAATTAATAATAATAATGCATGTAACCATCTTATAGATGCATTTATCAAATTTACTGAATACTTTATATAGTTTACATGCTATTTGATTGGATCCGTATGAGTGCAATATACTTTTAGAAATGTAGAGATCCATTTCAAATCATAATTAGCAATATTCTCACAGTCAATTTTCTTTGAGAACAAGCAGCATATAATAATTTTTGAATTATATTGGCTATTTGTGAAGAATCTTATAGTTCTTGAATGAATACCAATACATAATCTTTCGATTATTTGTTATATCATATTTTTGACTTAGATGATTTAACAAGTCATGCTAACAATAAATTTGTTTGGATCAGTAAACTTCTGATTTACTGTAACTTTTCAAGTTTCATAACATATTAATTTAAAATCTCAATATGTCATACTTAACATGACATCCATTTTGGGATATCAAAGGTTTATATGAAGCATATGAGTACAAGATTAGCTCACACTTGTATTCTAACAATCTCCCCGTCAAAGTGTGAGCCATATAAACATGTTTTCCTAATTCATATATTTCACTTTGAAGTCCATGTGCTTCCTAGCTCATATAATTTTAGATTTAAATCTAATTGAGCTATCACTGTTAGCTACATCATACTATAGCATATTTTGCCAATAATAACATTCTAGCAACTGACAGCTTGGCAAAGTTGTCAATACACCTCCAGTGAGATGGAATTAAATTTACTAATGGTAACTAATGCGATAGCATCATAGCTAAGCTACTAACAATATAATATACCTAGTATTAAACTAAAATTAAAGTGGCTATTGACCAAAACTCCTAAAAAAACCTTTCAACAGGAAGGAAATAAATTCACTAAAAGATGAAAATAAATTACTAATGTAAGTGTTTATTAAATTATTCCTCAACACCACGGCTTGCAAAACTGATTTGAATTCTCACGTCATTGGCAATGCCGTTTTTATCCCCAAATAATGACGCTTCCGTCCTTTAGTAATGTAACTAAGATATAATTATCTTATTGCACTTCAATATCTAAAATCATTTCCTTGATTTTAACCATAAGATAAAATTCAGCTAAGATTAACTGAACAAAATGTGCCCATAAGACAACTAAACACATCGGTTTCATTGAACAACTAATATTTCATATGTCTCCACCATATATAAGGGATTTCACCATATATAAAATAAAAGTCACAAAGTTTACATATATCTAGCAAAACCCACAAAATAACCACCAGATTATTAATTCATGGATTCTAGGACACATAACTTGTGATCTTATCCAAGTCCAATTCTCATGTATTTTGCCCATTATCTCTCCATAATGGTAAGTCACTTTTGCCAATAGATCCCATCCCCTTTACACATTTCTACCACCATCATGGTACTCATGTTGAGACTTTCCATCCAACACCGTAGTGCTTATCAGGTCATAACTCATAAGTAAATCTGGTTATAATGAGGCAAATTTGGAACTCTTGATGGTCATAACCTCCATAGCCCAATTTCTCACAAATATCATCAGTCCCACTACCTTAGCACATGGTTTCATCAAGTGAGTGATTCACCATGCTAGGTGGTTGTGCCCGGATATCAACATGAGTTAAACTCAATTTTCATGCCATCCGTAAGTTTCATAATTCCTGGGGGTTCATACCAATCAGAGGTTAGCATCCAATTTTTCTCCCTTTATATTCTAATGATCACCAGAATTTTATTAGCAGAACCAAATTCATTTTTTAGTCCCACCATCATATTTTAATACTCTAAATAATATTGATGATAGGCACAACGATATTCAAACCAATAAAAGACAAATCACATTAAAATCCATAAAATCAACGGCACATTAAAATGATTTAAACCCTCTAATGGGTGAAATTTAATTAACAAAAGATTAATCATTTAATTCATATATCCCGTGTACAAGTTCTAATTTTTTATTTTTATTTTTTTCCCTAAAAAACAATTAGTTTTAGTTGCAACCGTAATCCAGTCCAAACAATGGCATGCATTTATTTATATAATAGCTTTAAAACCAATCAAGAAAATATAATCAAGTTGCAAGAGCTTTTTCTTTACATACGTACCTCTATTACATTCCTGATCATCAAATGCGTTATATTCATGCACATTAAACAACCCATAACAAACAGTCTAATATTCAAGTCAAAATAAATATTCTTCTCATAATTTTTGAATATTTAATGTTGTTATAATTGTCATTAACCATCAAATAAAACTTAACCATTGAAAAATCCCAAATGCAAATATCCTCATAACCAAATCGTATTAAGTTTCATCAAGACTTCATCAAGCATTAACAGCTACAGAGTTCCCACTATCACCAAACTGTTTCTTGAAGATATATGAAGGTTTCCAAACTCTAAGATTGTAAAAGAACCGAATGCCCCAGATTCTCTCCACAGTGGGAGCACTTTCTCTCTCTCCTCTGTGAGAGTTTGTTACGACGGTTATCGTCGCAATTGTAACGAATCGTGCTACCGGCAAGACAAGGTGGTGAGATAGGAGAGTGAGTGACCTCCGACGCCCACTGCGACGGAGGATAAAGAGAGGGCTATGTGGTTGTGCATCACAATAACATAGCTGTGTGAGAATTACTATACAAAGCTCGGAAGAAGGTGAGGAAGTATTACATAGCAGAAGGAACGTGACACGAAGAGAATACGACTGAAGAGAAGTGCAATGATGGAAAGTGTAGAGATGGAGATTGAAGAAAACAGTAGAAAATCAGAGATTACAATGAATTCTCTAATCTGGAAAGAAGAAGAAACTGACCTTCTTCTCGTTGGAAAATTGTTGACAGAGAAGAGACTGAATCGAGAAACAGTAATAACGATGGTCAGAAAGGCATGGAATCTATCGGAAGGAGTAGAAATCACAGAGATAGGTAAGAATACCTATTTGTTTCAATTCAAGGAGGAAGAGGAGTTGACTCGGATCCTGAGGAATCGGCCGTGGTCCATTCTAGGACATCTACTATGCATACAGGAGTGGAGTAAATTCAAAACAATAGAGGAGATAGAATTTAATCGATGTCCTTACTGGATCCAAATTCATGATCTGCCATTGGAAATCATGAATGCAGAAAACGCAGTAAGGTTGGGGAATAGAATCGGAGATGTCATGTTGCTGGAAACGCCTCGAGTTAATGGAAAGCGTATAAGAAACTATCTTCGCATCAGAGTGTCCCTGGACCTCTCCCAGCCACTTGTAGAAGGTTTCTGGATAGAAAGATCGGATAACACTAAGTCTTGG
This sequence comes from Vachellia collinsii, assembly GCA_006871305.1. NCBI lineage: Eukaryota > Viridiplantae > Streptophyta > Magnoliopsida > Fabales > Fabaceae > Vachellia > Vachellia collinsii. The sequence continues at coordinate 9,700 of QFDD01000040.1, read as the reverse complement.
GCGTATATCCGATATGAAAAACTACAGAACTTCTGTTTCAAATGTGGGAGAATAGGACATGATTCAAGAATGTGCAAATCTACCAAGCTGATGTCATTAAGAGATAGCAAAGAACCAAGGTTTGGAACATGGATGGCCATTAATCAGGTGAGAACAAGGGAAGAGGCTGTAATCGAACCACTAATGGTAGGATCTACTGTGACTGGAGAAAGAACGAATCATGAAGAATGGAGTAGATCATGCAAACTGGATGATATAAGGTGTAATGACACAAGATCAGATACAGAGAAAGTTACTGAAGCGGAGACGCTGGAAATAAATAATGAAGTAGAGAGAAATGAGAATATGTGGATGGAGGAAGACAAGACGTGGACCAAATACAAAGGAGATGTTCAATCAGATGAAGAGATGGTCATGAAGTCAGATGAATCTGTGACAGAAGAGAGGAGCAAGATTAGTGGCATTAAAAAATACTCCTTAGAAGAGTTGAAAATGATTAGGGAAGAAATAATAACTGAGACTGCAGAAACAAAGGAAACTCAGAAAAGGAAAAGAAATAGTTGATGAATGGGAAAACGAAAAAAAGACAACATGGACTAATCCTGAAAGATTAAACATAGGACCTGGGAGGAAATTTGACAAACCAGGAACAACGAACACAAAGAAAGGCTGTGGGGGAAGACAGGAGAGGATGCAAGAGTTGAGAATTGAAGAAGTGGAAAATGGTAAGGTGGAAGGAAGTCAGGAAAGGACACAGGAATACACAGTGGAGATACCTTCAGACAATGAAGTAAATGAATGTGCCTTAGTACCATTTGTCCAGAATGAAGTGAAAAGGATGATAAATGATATGAAATCTCTAAATCTTAAAAGAGGAGCGGAGGAGGAACTAGTAGCATTGACCAGGAAAAAAAAGAAATTAAATGAAGAAACCATAAACCAGAAAGCAACTGTCTCAGTGTATGTTGAGAGCCTGAAGAAGATAAGAACCAAAATAAGGAGAAATACAAAACAGAAAAGGAGCAATGGCAATCCCAAAGGAAGACCTGAAGAGAAAGAGCATGATGATCATAGTGAGGGGACAGATAATATGACTGAATTCACTGACAAAGAAGAGGGTCAATTTGTATTCAGAGCAAGAAGAGGGCAGGATTATGGAGCAAATGAAGCTGAGGGCAATGGTGGCTGGCCTAAAACAGCCACCAAGGAGCCATGAGTTTCATATCATGGAACTGCCAAGGATTGGGGGCATCCTTGACAGTAAAAAACTTGAAAGATGTTTGTGCTCAGAAAAAGCCCTCAATGGTATTTCTTATGGAAACAAAAATGAAGAAAAAAAAATAGAAGCTATAAAAAGAAGGTGTGGATTTACAAATGGTGTGGTCTATGAACCTAGAGGCAAAGCAGGAGGCTTGGCACTTTGGTGGAATGAGGAGATGGAAGTGGATGTAATGCAATGCACCAAAAACTTCATACACACTATAATAAGAAGTAAAACTATGAGTACCCCGAACTGTATTACTTGGGTTTATGGTCCTCCCAATGAAGGAGAAAGGAAACTGATATGGAATAAATTGCGAGAATTAGCAAGAGGGGTCACTGGTTCTTGGCTATGTGTGGGTGACTTTAATGATGTTTTGACCCAAGCTGAAAAAGAAGGAGGAAGACCAAGAGCATTGAGGAAGATATTAAATTTTCAGAGTACTATGACTGAATGTTTGTTGATAGATTTGGAGTTTCAAGGATCAAAGTACACATGGAATAACAAAAGATGGGGGCAAGCAAATGTTAAGGAACGAATAGATAGAGCCTTTGGAAACATTGAATTTCATGAGGAGTTTCCAAAAGCACAAGTATTTCATCTTGAACCCATAGGATCAGACCATCATATGGTACTGATTGACTGCTGTTTTGAGGAATGGAAAACCCCAAGAAGGTTCAAATTTGAGAGAATCTGGGTAGAACATCCAGAATATAAAGATGCAGTAAAGAGAGGCTGGAACATGATAGAAAAAGGAGAAATCAGTAGAGTAAAAGAGGTAGTCAGGAGGCTGCAAGCTTGTGCTAAAACATTGAGAAGATGGAGTAAAGAAAATTTTCCAAATAACAGAAAAATAATAGAGAAATACAAAGAGCAATTGGCTTCCTGCTATGAGGGAACACTCACACAAGAAAAGGTCAAGAGGATTGATGAATTGACCAATCTGATTGAGGAAACATGGGATAAGGAGGAAGTATATTGGTGGCAAAGGTCAAGGGTGAAATGGCTAAGGTTTGGGGACAGAAATACCAAATTTTTCCACAGCATAGTGATCCAAAGAAGACAGAGAAACAAAGTATTGAGGTTGAAAGGAGACAATGAAAAATGGCTAGAAAAGGAAGATGAAATCAATTCAGCTTTTCATGAATTTTACACTAAACTGTTTTCTTCTTCTGGTGACAGGAACCTCAAAGATGCTCTGTATTATGTGCAAAAAGTAGTCACAGATGATGATAATAGTTGGTTGACAATCCCAGTGACAGCAGAAGAAGTGGAACAAGCAGTATTCAGCATAGGAGCAGATAAGGCACCGGGACCCGATGGTTTTTCTGGCCTATTCTATCAAGCATCATGGGAGGATATAAAGGAGGAGGTATGTAGCATGGTGATTGAATTTTTTCAGAATAATCCAGATATTACAGAGATTAATAAAACCAGCATAGTGTTACTTCCAAAGATTGAAAAACCAGAGACAGTAGGTCACTTTAGACCGATTGGGCTATGCAACGTGATATACAAGATAATTGCAAAAATTATGGCCTTGAGATTAAGAAGCTTAATGAGTAGAATAATCTCACCACATCAAAGGGCCTTCATTGCTGGTAGATTAATCCAGGACAATGTGATAATCACACACAAAGCTTTTCACTATCTGAAAAACAAGAAGAAGGGTAATAAATGGGAAGTGGCATTGAAACTGGACATGAGCAAGGCATATGATAGGGTGGAGTGGGATTTTTTAGAGGCTGTGATGTTGAAAATGGGTTTCTGTGAAAAATGGGTGAAGTGGATATTGTGCTATGTGACCACTGTGGATTTTGAGCTATTGGTCTCTGGGAAAGCTATGGCAAAGTTTAAACCTGAAAGGGGGGTGAGGCAAGGAGACCCCATATCTCCCTATCTCTTCATATTGATAGCTGAAGTTCTTTCCCTGATGATACAGCACCACATAGAGAGAAAGGAATTAAAGGGGATCAGAATGTCAAATAAAAGCCCCATACTCTCCCACTGTTTCTTTGCAGACGATGCCTTGTTTTTTCTACAAGCTGATCCATTTAATTGCCTAGTTCTGAAAATGATTTTACAGATTTATAGTAAAGCTTCAGGACAAGAGGTGAACTTGGAGAAATATTGTCTCTACTTCTCAGCAAACACACCAAAAGAAGTGAAGGAGGAAATCTCGTTAATACTAGGAATCAAACAAGTGGATCAGCCAGGTAAATACTTGGGACTACCAATTCTATGGGGAAGATCAAAAGCATCTGCTCTGGCTTTTGTGAGGGATAAGGTGGGTATGAAGCTGCAAGGTTAGAAGCAGAAGCTATTGACCTTCTCTGGAAGGGAAGTACTAATTAAAGCTGAAGCAAACTCAATCCCAGTATACCCCATGACATGCTTTCTCTTCCCTAAAAAATCATGGAAAGAGATTGATAGCCTGGTTGCCAAATTCTGGTGGGGTGATAAGGAAAACAAAGGAAGCATCCACTGGAAAAAATGGGATGAACTAACTGACTCTAAGAATGAAGGGGGTATGGGATTTAGAGACTTACTACACTTTAACCAAGCTCTTTTGGCAAAGACAGCATGGAGACTCATTCAGCAGCCACAAGATCTGTGGAGCAAGATATTAAAGGGAATTTATTTTCCTAAGTCAGATTTTCTTCAAGCAAAGAAGGGGGCTCGACCATCCTGGTGCTGGAGTAGTATTTTGGAAGGAAGGGAGCTGCTGAAAAGTAATTTGTGCTGGAAAATTGGGAATGGCAGAGAAGTCAATCTATGGGAGGATAAATGGGTTCCTGAGATAGGAATTTTGAATGCCACTGGAAGACAGTTAGAGGAGCACCAGAAGAAATGGAAGGTAGATACTATAATCAAAGATGGTTGTTGGGATCTGAACTTAGTTGCTGAACACTTGACAGAAAAAGAAAAACAATTAATCCTAAGGTATAGATTACCTGAGATATCCACAGATGACAAAATGGTGTGGGTGGGTACAAAAAATGGAGAATATACTGTCAAGTCAGGATATTATGCAGCTAGGGAATTTAAGGAAAAAGCACCCAAAAAAGATCCTAACGCTTCTTTTCAATTGCCAAAAGAGCTGTGGAAACAAGTATGGAAACTGGTAGTCCCTCCCAAGATACAACACTTCATTTGGAGAATCCTTAGTAGGGCAGTAGCAACAAAAGAAAGAATGTACAAAAGAAAATGCTCAAAGGACCCACGGTGTCCTATTTGTGAAGATGAGGAAGAAACAATTGAGCACCTACTATTTCTCTGCCCATGGACTAAGAAGTGCTGGTTTGGTTGTAACTTGGGTATCAAAATTGATAGGATGCATATTTCAAGTATAGAAAAATGGTATACTGATGTGTTGTTAAATAATGGTGAACTGGACGAGTACCACAAGGCCCTTATATCCACTATGTGCTGGTGGATCTGGAAAACAAGATGCAATTATGTATTCAAAGGATTGGAAGTGAATGCAAAGTCAGTTGTAAACAAAGTGCACTCTTTGGTGGAAGAATACTGGTCAAATAAAGTAAAGGCCCCATACAACCAAAAGTCAGTAACAAAAGGAAAAGTGGAGAGAAAGAAATTCTGGATAAAACCTACTAATGGTACAATTAAGATTAATACTGACGGGGCTTACAAAATGAAAGAGAAAAAGGCTGGGATTGGCATTGTATGTAGAAATAGTGATGCTGAATTTGTAGGAGGAATGGGGAAAATAACTGATGCAACATCCCCTTTGATGGCAGAGGGAATGGCACTTATGGAAGCTCTCAACATTAGAGATAAATATGCATCCTGTCAAGTAATCTTTGAAATGGATTGTGAGGAATTATTCAAAGTGATGAATACAGGGCAGATTGGAAACTGTGAGTGGCAGTGTCAGGACTTGATGGCTGAACTTCTGACCAAGAAAAACACCTTATCAAGGTGTTCATTTTCCTTGGTTGATCGCCTAGGAAATAAAGCTGCTGACCATGTTGCAGCTGGGGCTTGTAAGGGAATGTACCATGGAAATTGGTTGATGGTGCCAACACTCCCTATGTTAGCCACGTTAGACAGTGATAAGAAGGATCAGAAGCGAAGTCAAAAACAAAAAGAAGGCATCGGCTGATGCTGTGAAGCCTCAAGATTTATAATGTCTAGCTCAGTGTGTTTCTTAATTTTTGTGAGATGTGTGTTAGGTTGTATGCTAGGATTTTTTTGAGAGCTTTTTCTTGGCTTCGGCTATTAGTGTGTGTATTTGTTACTTTCTTGTGTGAGATGTGTGTTAGGTTGTATGAATAGGATTTGCTGAGAGTTTACTTGGCTTCGGCTATTAGCGTGTGTAATTGATTTTTTGTGATTAATAAAATTGACTCCTTTGGCCAAAAAAAAAAAAACTCTAAGATTGTATATAGACTAAATTTACCATTCCATCTATATCTCTTTTCTAGAAGTTATGAACTCGATTACTAGTGTTAAGTGTTTGATAATTAAATAGGATGCAAGACTAAGAATTATAACAATAATTGTGAGTATAACAATAATTGTATAATAATCAGTCAAAAAAATTAAAGATAAATAGTAACGGACTGAAAGTAAAATATGAAGGAAATGTAAATCATAAAAACATTAAATAACATAAAATAAAAACATAAATAACAATGAATTACAAAATAAAATAGAAAATTACAAAAAAAAAATAGCAATGCAAATATAATAATACGAATGATAATAAATGAAAATTCATGAAAACAAAAATAATATAAAATATTATAACAAAAATTAAAATCTTATGGCTTCAGGTAAATGATGAGAAGTTAGTATTATATAATTTTTAACCTTTTTATCTTCAGGATAAAGGAATTAATGGCTTCTGGCCATTCAGCAAACGCATATAGCTTCTTGCCATATAATAGGGAATTAAATAAATATAGCTCTTGGCTATATTGTCAAATAGAAAAAAAAACATGGCTTCTGAACATATGATGTCAAAACAAGAGGTTAAAGTTATATAACTTCTGGTTATATAATTTTAAGATTGGAAAGGAATATAGCTTTTGTCTATATAATCAGAATATTCTCACTTAAAATCCAACATTCACTACCATATAGTAATGCTAGCTGTATAACATTACAATAAAACTTTCATTTTACTGTATTATATATTTTTTGATCACAAATAAATTCTGTAATTTATCTGTATTTACACCATTCATTTTAAATTTTATAATTAATATCACCATCTCACCATATCGTTTTATATAACAAGTAAATTATTTTAAAATATAAAATTTATTGACGTGGATACACCTGCGTTTTCATCGTCTCTATACTCTGGACTTCTACCCTAATCCATCAAAACTTGCTCTTGGTAACGTAAAAATGCGGCTTTTGTGTGTTGTATCTTTAGCGACTTTTGATTTGACACTAGTCTATTTGATTCAACATCCAATAAATATAAAACAATTAAATATTTATTTCTTTTCTTTTGCTCTTTAATCAAATTCTCAACCATCAATCAATTTTACATCCTAAAATTTAGAACACTCGATGAAATATTTAGACAATGAACCATAAGAAACAAAGAAAAACAGTGAACCATATTTTAATGGCTAATGCTTCTTGACTCATCTGGCATTCATTGTCGTCCTTCCAAATATTAGGTGCATGTTTTGTTTTTCGTTTTTGCCTCTCCCATCAAATATGAAAAAAATGATTTGTCTAATTAGTGAGTTATATTCATTCATCAATGTGGTCTGCATGTTAATTCTAAATCCATATTTTAATTCTAAATACATCCGCATATTCAAAATGAATTATATCATACTACTCTAATTAATTAGGTTAAAGTATACATTTAAATCCTTCAATCTATAAAACATTTCAATTTAATCACTTGAATTTATAGTGTGTATTTGTAGTCTTTTAATACTAACATTTTAGTTTTATTTAACGAAAAATACTGAGTTAATACATTTAAATGATGATTCTATATTTAAACACAGACAAAACATACTTATAATATTTTATAATAAAAAATTAAAATAAACACAATGATTAGAAGGTTTATTTCAATTTTAAAATATAAAAATCATTTATTTTAATCTTAAATAATGAAAATGATTATAAGCATGTTTTGTTAACCTTTAAATACAAAATTTTATTTGAATTTGTTAAATCAACATTTTTTGTTAAATGAGACTAATAATGTTAAAATTAGATGACTAAAAATAAAATCTTTAAATTTGAGGGATTAAACTGAAGTTTAATATAAATTTATAAAATGAAATACACACTTTAAATCTTTTAATTATAAACTATGGGGATGATTTTATCAAAAAAAAAATTGTTTTTGCTAAATCAGTATGAACTTCTCAACAGTAATTGTTTGTACAAAATCTGGGATTTACATGTTAAAAGGAAATAACTAGGGAATCAGCAGTACAAAGTGAATCGTAAGACAGGTATCTGATCTAGAGACAGAAAGAGCGTTCGACGCAAGAAAAGCAGTGATCATTTTATTGAGATTGAGTTTGATACAGAGTACAATGAGTGGGAAAAGATCAGAGGAAGGAGAAAAAGAAGTTTCAAAAGAAGTCTCGGAAGAAGATCCTTCTCTGAGTACAACTTGGCAAATAAATAGATAAAATCTCGAGTCGCTAGCCGTTAGACAGTTGTGATACTTTTTCGAGAATCTAAGTAACATGGGTGTTGAATTCGTGGATCGCAACTACTAAGTCCGACGCCTACGGGAAGCATGTGACGGTCGTGAGTAGGCAGACAGACGATCGTGTCGCTGGAACGTGCGATCGCTAACGTTAGTCATAGGCGTGGAGCCCCTGTGGACTACGGTTGCCGGGACTGTCACTGGGCCTCGTACTAAACTATCCAAGCTGGTTGGGCCGAGGTCCAATTAAGCTCAATCCACTTTTTTGGGCATACGGTAATTTAAATTTTTCAAGTTCACTCTGTCTAAAGCTGTTAATTCATGTACTGTAGTTTTAAAAATACCTCCATTAATTATGGTGAAATGACTTAATAATTAGACAAGATAATATGGAAACAATTCTTGTACAACTCATCCCCGTTAATCCCTATATTTTATTAGTTTTAATAACTAGTCGAAAGTATATGGACTAATAGTTTTAATCGGAATGAACTTGGGGAACCAAAACCCTTACTTTTAAACTTTAGGGATTAAAAGCTAAATCGGGCCAATCTATTAAAAAATAGGTTTAAACCTTTATAATCAAGAAAATGGAGGAGAGAGCATGTTTCGGCTTTCAGGACACCCTTAGATTGAAGTAAGGGCTGGGTTTTGGGTCCCATATACTCATTTGTAGGACTGTGCAAAGACAAGACCAGACCAGACCGGGTTGAGGCTCAGCCTGAGGTCAGGTCTGGTAAAAGCCTTGGACTAAATAAATCAGCCCGAGGTCTGGTCTGGTCCGGTCCAACCTCAACCCGAGGTCGGGCTGGACCAAACCTGGTCCATCGGACTACCTGGACTAATTCAGGTAGTCCTGGACCCTTTCTCTTTTCTTTTTTAACAAAAAAAATTATCCATTTTTTTCGTCATTTTTTTTAACAAAATATGCATTAGCCTCAATTTTTATTGACAAAATCCCCTGAAACCACGCCAGATCTACTGAAACCCTGAACAAATTCCAGAATCCACAAAAATTGGACGAGATATTTACCTTTGATCTTCATAATGCATTAGCCTTCGCCTCACGCTTTGATCTTCCCATGAAGCATATGGAGACTCCATACAAACAACCCCTTTCATCTTCTTCATTGTCATATCAGCGAGGCATCGCAACAAAACGCAGAGAAGAAAAAGGGGAAGGGATAAACGAGAAAAAACGCAAGGGAATAAGAAAGATGAAGGAGGAGAGCGACGACGAGAGCTAGCAACAAGGAAGAAGAAAGCGAGCGACGATGGCTGGTGAGGAAAGCGACTACGAGAGCTAGCAACAAGGAAGAAGAAAGCGAGCGACGACGGCTGGTGAGCACAAGCTGCCGCAACGGTTCCTGGTGACGATTGAATAGAGAACAAGCAACAGCCAGAGCTGCTTCTTCTATGCGGTGGGCGGGCAAGTGAGAGGGCGTCGGGGTTAGGGCACGGCGAGAAGGCAGAGAACGGAGGAGGGTGTTGGGTTGAGGCCTTGAGGGAGTGGTTGTGGTCTATTTGAAGTTTCAACTTTTTTTTTTTGGTACAATTGAAGTTTCATTTGAGTGGGCCGCTGAAGTGCTGAAGGCTCTTCAAATTAAAAAGAAAATATTTTCGGGTCCAACTGGACCAGACTAATGTCTGGTCCACTTGGTCTGAGGGCCTAGTCCCTTGTCCGGTCCAACCCGAAGACATTAGTCTGGTCTAGTTGGTCCCTTCAGTCTTCGGGCAAAATTTTTTTGCCACAAACCAGACCGGGACGGGTTGGA